>QDEB01133083.1:0-10532 GCA_004193795.1 Asbolus verrucosus | reverse complement strand
TTAGAATTTTACAGTTACATAAAATTATAAAAATAAACCATAATTACACTTAGTAACATCATAACAAATGTTCGAACATGTATACATTTATGGGAGCTAGAATGTTTTTATACTGTGAAGAGATTCTTTCAATTGTTTTACACACATGTTTTACTCAAAATCCAACAATTCTGATTACCACAAAATTGCTACAAGAAACCATGTTTTGGGTGATAACTGTTCAGAGATGATTTTTTAAATTTTTATCAAAAAATTTAAAAAAACACCAGCTGAACCGTGGCAATGCCTTTTACCACTTGCATGCTGTAAATGGATACCACTGCAGAAACAATATCGAATTTGTAGATAAGTGTTTTCAAATGCCTTCTGGGTAAAATATAACGGGTAGCAAGTAGAAAATAACACATATATACATCTTTACTTTCTTTACAATACTTTATTATTTCACTTACATATTTTTAAATTATTTAGATTTAATTCCGCCTCTTCAAGCGACCATATATGAGGCTCCTCTGTCGCCCAATTAAAATCCGGCTTGCATTCACAATCCATAAGGTTATAGTCTACCACTACTGAGTGTATATGGTTCGATTACACCTGTTCGCGACACTTCCACGGCAATTTGATAACATCTTTTTTGTTATGTCTTCAAGAAATTTTGTTCGAGTTGCCCTCTTAGGTAACTCTGTCGGCGGTACTTCTACATCTACCCCATATTCATAGTCTTCATTTTTTTGGGGTAGTGTATGTGCAGACAGGTTTTCTGTTTTCTCGAAAATTCTCAGTGTATAATTACAGCATCTTTAAAGCACACCTTTTTGAATTCTTCTTTGGCCACATCTACTAAATCTAACTAAAGAGCTTTGTAATCAGTTTAAAGAATATAATGAAGAGTATTTTACTTTGGATGATATTGCAAACATAGAAAGAGTATTAAATGTTCAAATAAAAAGTTTTGATGTACCTCAATTCAATTCTGTAATTTATTCAGACCTGAAAAAATATAACGATATATTTATATCAAAATGGAAATTATTTACAATTAAGAATGTTTAGAAAATCATTCAAAAGTGTGTGAAATAACTTATAATTGTTTAAATTGTAGTGAAATAGTTATAAGAGGCGGTAAAATGATTAAAGAAGATAATAAAATGATTGAAAAAGGTGAAGTGCTAAAAGGTGTAGAAAGGGGTTTAAAAATAATAACTATTGGTGCAGTTTGGCATTTCACAAGAAGATCGTGTAATTTGTATAGACGGTATGTAAAAGATTTTATAAAAATAAAACTAGAGACATGTGAGTGGAAAAATGATTTGAAATCAGAAGAAGAGGCTGTAGCCAAAATATGCTTAAATTCCTTATGGGGTTAGTTTGGTTAGGACAAAATATGGGAGAAGCAGAATATGTTACTGATATTAAAAGATTTTATGAAATCTTATTAAATAATGTAAAAATGAACGAGATAAATGATGACAAGTTATAAATTGATTGTAAGTATAAAGATTACTATGTAGAAGATAATAATAGTATCAACATATTTATAGCTGCATTTACAGCAGCAAATGCCAGACTGTACGAAATGTTAGCTATATTACGACACCGATAGTATCGTATATGTAGATATTGGTAAAAATACTGTCAAAGCAGAGTGTTTGTTAGGGGATAGGACTGATGAATTAGATAAGGGTGTGTGGATTATTGATTGGGTATCGACGGGTCCAAAGATAATGTTACAAATCGAATACGCATAAAGTGGTTTGTAAAATAAAAGGATTTATATTAAATTATGAAATGGAGATAGTATGAAAAGCATTATACAAAATAAAGATAAGAAAATTATAACACAATATCATCGNNTAAAAAAGGTAAACCCATTTCCATTTTTAGAAATTCTTTCAATAAAAAGACTACCAATATCGTGTCTTCATATTTGAATTTATCGATCACGAATTCCCAGAATTAAGCTTAAAAGTGTATATTCCTTAGGGCTCCAAAAACCTTTATCAAAATTAAATTTCACTTTAACCTTGACTCTTATGAGATAATCGAATATAATTTCAATTTCATTACCATTCTGACACAACATTATTTAAATATTTATAATAACATTTTAAACCTTTTAAAGTGAACAAGTGAATTGAACCACTAAATATTGTCGCTTCATCATTCATTTTATTTACAATAAAAGTTATCTAACTTCATTGGGATTCGAACCTAAAACCTAAGAATTATGCATATTTTTTAAATTTTATTTTATTTTTATTTTTTTAATTATTTTTTATATATTTATTTACTTTTGTTATTTGGTGATAGGTGCTTCTTCTAAAGTGGTCAGTTCTTATAATATTTCACTCAATTTCAAAATTTTTCACCATATTTCAAGAAGATTTTCCCAAAATTTATGGATGAAAAGATGGAGTAGATTTTTCATAATATTAGAATCTTCTGATTTCTTTATTAACTGGAATATGCCATCAGTTATGTTCATAGTGTAGTTTCTTTTAATGTAGCAAAATCTGTCATCTGATGAGTAAGTGCTATCATTAAAATTTAAAAACATGGGAGATCGACGGAATTCAATTTTGAAAGTATTAAAAATTGAACCCCAAATCATTTGAATTGTAACTAATTTTAAAAATGTATTAAAAAGCGAACTTTTTTATCTTAATTTCACATAAAATATCAAAAAAATTGGTCGGTTTTGACGGATCTTAAAAACTAAGGAAAAATAATGAAAAATCCATTGGAAATGAAGCTAATTTTTAGTATTTTTGGAAGGGGTCGAAAATCAAATAAAATTTGTTAAAATATGATTTAATTTGGCCCATAATTTTTATGATGGTTAAAAGCGGGGGTATTATGGTTAAAATATCAATTTTTGTCCCATATTGGCCTATGTAGTGGTTGTATCCAACGTTGGTGCGTGATCACGCTGTTGGTTTTTATAATTGTGCGATAACGACTGAAAGTCGTGTCCTTGACGAGTGTTTGGATTAATTCGTTAAAAAAAAAAACAAAATCGCGACACCATTTCTGGATATTTCGCGATAATTCGTTGGTAATTAATCAACAGGTTTGATTGGTGTGCTATTTTAGCGTCGTACAAAAGCAATTGGATGAATTAACAAACGCGACCTTGCTCTTACTCGGCAATTGTTTATTGTAGTGTATTTAACGTCAATTTTTCCATGTGTAATAGAAAGATAAACAGTGGAACGTTCTGTAATAAATTCGGATAATTCTACCAGTAGTTGTGACAACGCAACATAAAACTGATAATCTCTGTAACCCTGAGAGTCGCATGTACGGCTGTTCCGTTTCGTTAGGGGCAAAGTTTTTCTAACTCAAAAGCCAAACAGTTGCGCACACCTGACCGACCTTCACCCACATAGATTCCGATTGTGTTATGGTGGCACCTCCTTAAATTACTATTCATTTTGTTGCTTTTAATTAATATTTTTCATTGGCCTAAATTTCCAAACTTGCACTTTTACCATTATCACAGCCGAATCGTCGCTGCATTCGTGCGTTATACAACCGAAGAACACCAAGGTCGCTCTGGTGTATTTTTTTATGTACGTAGAACCGGCGTGACGTAAATTGGCACCGTCTTCTATTTATCTCGGCGTTTTTCTCTGCATCGCCCGAGTCGATCATTGTCGGGGAAATTTTCAGAATGTCTGCACCGAGTTCGAAAGTGAAACCCGATCCTGTCTCTATATAAAGCGTGTGTCAAGAGGGAAAGGTCATCCGTCGGTTGCGTTTCGGGCCAGGCGAAAGTTTTTTCGACCGGGCCGAATAGTCGATATCGTAAAAATCGAATGCACTTCCGCGCGCGGCGAAATGTGAAAGCTGCGTCACGTGACGACGGCGATCGGGCCGTTTTCGGGGACTTTTTGTCCGGAGGACGAACTCAAATTTCTGGCCGCGTTACAGTTTCCGAACCGAAAGTGGCCTGCATAAGTCGACCTCGCCGTCGATTTTACTTTTCTTCGGCGGCCGATCGCGTTCGACACGTGCGCCACTGGCTTCTTACGGTCCTTTCCGGCCTGGCTCTGATGCTGATGCGTTTTTAACGCGAATGTGGCGCTTTCAGCGTGGAAACGTTTGCAAAATGGGCATTTTTTAGGCGATGGCGGTTACAATGACGGCCGATCAAGGTCAGTTTAAGGTGCCTATCACCCTGTTCGGTCGCGTGACTTTGCTGTCGGTAGGTTGTCCACCACCCCGCGTTGTATTTTGGGTTGCCTACACGAGGTAGCGATTGCTTATTTGCATTTTGCTGTTTGCACGGTCTGTTTGTCTATGAGCAAAACCAATATTTACGAGAGCGAAGAAAAATATTTTTCTTAAACAAAATGTGAACTTGACAGAAAAGTTCGAAATCGAAGTTCACACATTTTTCATTGCAGTTTCAAAATCACAAAATCGATTTTTTCGCCTTAAAAGCACATGAGTTTAGAATTTCCCATGTTCTCTCTGGTTAGATTGTAGTTCTGAAATCACATTTCCAGTGTGAATTTCTTTCAGATCATTATTCATATTTCTCCGTAACTAGTTGTATATTTACTGCAGTTCCGAAACACATGTTTGACTGTACTGACCATTTTCTGAATGAAATGCGGTTCTGAAATCATACATACAGCCGAAAGTCTTCCATTTTAACTACATTTTCGAAATAACTTGTATACCTGTTAACCTCCTCAAGGTAGTCGAGATTAATTGGAGTTCTGAAGTAAAATTTGATCTTTTAAACCATTTATCAAAATTTCCATTAAAACTACAAAAGACATGACACACATCTTATGGGATTCTAGAGACCACGTAATAAACTTGAAATTAAAATATGTTACAGAAAACGTTAAAATAACAATATGTTACCATTGCGCCAATTTGCTATCTTAATTAGCTTAGGTACAATCGTTGATTAAAGTTTCTGATACGTTGCACAATTTAATTTCACCATTTGGTCAAATAGCGTACGCTGCTGCCCATAAGCTTTGAACTGTAGTTTCATTGGAGGTATAAGGGATCTACGAGGTCCCATAAATCTATTCCAACAATGGAATTACTTATTGGTGACCACAACTTGCCTACCGATCGTAAATAATAATTCAAGCAACATAAATAATTATCCGTTCTATGAATCTTTTCCATTCGAAATCTTTAATGTACATTTTTCAACATGTTAAATGTTGAAACTAGTGATAATATAATTAATAATCAATGAAAACGTAAATTGATCCCGAAATAAGATTGATGTAAAAATTAAGCCCTTTTAATAATAATTCAAATAATTAATTTTTACAGTATCAATCTTATTTCGGGGTTAATTTACGTTTTCATTGATTATTAATTATATTACCACTAGTTACACATTATTTATATTTAATGGATGTGATGAATTCAATAATTTCATGAATTTTAGATCTACTGCAGTTCCGAAATAACGCATTCAGCGTGTCGACATGAATAATACAAGAATTCACATTTTTCTAAATTATTTTTAAATAATCTGGCGATGTTATGTTTTCGATAACGAACTTTCCATTAGCTGCACCTCCGAAATAACATAACGCAACGTCAAACGTCCGAACTTTTGGTTTATAATTTGTCGTAACGTTTCGATAAGGTGCAAGGTAACCACTTACGGAGTTTCTGATGTCGGCAGAAGTCAAATTAAGAAACATCTTATGTCATACACCATCGTTAAGTTGATTATTAATACTTTGCGTAAATATTAAGGCAAAGTGTAAATCAAAAATAAATTACATCAGTTTACAATTTTGCAAATTATCCAGAGGTTAATTCTGAAATGACATCTCAATCAACCTTTATTTAAATATTTTTCGTGTCGATCTTCGATCAGCTGCAGTTCTGAAATCACACATTTGTTAACATTCCAAAACGCGTTCATTCACAATTTTTCACATTAATGTTGAGTCTACGACCCTTCGAATATCTCAAATTTTTGGACGTTTCTTTCATATTATTATTACATTTTTATAATTATTGTTATTAATGGACCCGCCACCACCCGGCATGGCCATCAGGCTGAATATTCACATGTCATCACGGATATTGATATCACGTGATGATATACTTTTAATCCAGTATAATTACCGCTGTATTGTTGCACTATAATTATCATTTTGACGTATTTCAGCAGTAGTGTTCAATGTGTGATCTATGTTAAGAAATTTTCTGACTATGACATGAGCATAATAATATCACCTTTTGTATTTCAACAATTAAATTTTCTTTTAAATTTAATGTTTTTATATTACGGATTAGAGATTTGGTTACTATACCTGTAGCTGAAATAACTAACGGTAAAATTGAAATTTTTCCAAGATTCCATAAATTTTTCATTGCAACAGAAAGTTGTATTTTTCAATTTTTAGGTTGTAGGTCTGTAAGCGGTTGTGGCACAACAATATCTAAGAGATATACCTGTCGGTTCTCTTTTTCAAATATAATGATATCAACTCTGTTGGTGACGAGATGTGTATCGGTTAAAACAGTTCTGTCCCAACACAGTTTATAGTTATCGCTTTCCAAATAACTATTAGGTGTGTATTGAAAGTATGGTTTATGATTTTGTATTAAATTATATTTTAAAACCAGTTGTTGATGAATAAATTGTTACTTATATACTTATACTTTTTTTTTCTCGATTGTCACCTGTTTTGCTAGTAAGAATTTTCATTTTCCATAAAATCGTATCGTTGCATGTATGTGAAATAGCTAAATAGTCATCATCACTCTTAAGAAATTTCCGAATTTTTAGCGAATTGATGGCTGACGGTCGAGGTCATTTTCGGTCGTTTCTACTCTTCGAAAACGTGTGAAATTCTCAAAATTCAACCGACATCGGTGCACGGTCGAGCGGCGTGCGAAATAGAAAATGCACCGAGAATCCTGCTTGGCATTTCGCGCACAGCGCCTGTTGCAGCAAAACGCGTTGCAGAATGAATATTTTATTCGGTTGCAATTCAGCGAAATCGGAGTCCGTTTGCGCAATCGATGTTGATCGATCGTTTTTCTTTTCCAGCAATTGTCATTTCCTTCCATGCAAAATGGGTACACGTCGTTCAATTTCTCCATGTCGAGCACCGCGGACATGGAGGGCCCCGGGGGCAGTTTCGAGTGCGTCCAACAGACGGGACTTCCCCGGGGCTCCATAGAAGTCCTCGGTTCGATACCGTACAAAGTGCGGGTGCACGCCAACGATGACGTCTACGAGGCCACCCGACACAGGATGACCATCGCCGAAGAGAACCACAAAAACAAATGGTAAAGATGAAAACTCCCAAGTTATGTCCGTATGTTATCATCACTATTATTATTTCAGCACAAGGGAAATAAAGCCGAACGAAAAAGACATAGGTCGCAAGGTGAAGCTGAAACAGAGCCGTGCCCTCCCTCCGATCCGTCGGGAAACCCCCTCGCAGAGGGACAGCCTACCGAAGCCGTCTTATCAGTCGAACGTGCCCTCCAAACCCACGGCGGTGATATCGCCGAGCAACGGACTGTCGAACGGCCTGGGCAGCAACCACGTGAGCAGCTCGCGACCGCAGCTCAACAAGCCCTCCGTCCCGGACATAGCCAGGAGGCCGATTAAGTATGTGCGATAAGCGAAATTAATTTTTTTGCCCGTCACCACCCCAATTCGTCGCCGCTCTTCACTCTCCCCCCAAAAGTCCTCTCCGACCGCCCGTTCGGGTCGCCATGTCTATAGTAAAGTAATTTGCAGAGAGCGTTTGATACATCTTCTTGCGTTGAGGCCGTTCAAGAAGGTCGAGTTGCACGACCGTCTGACTAAAGGTTCGTATGCGACAGAGTAAGCCGACACGGCTGACGTTGGTCGGTTTCAGAGGGCGTCCGCGAGAAGAACGGGATGACGTCGATACTGAAGCAGATCTCTTTCATGAAAGACAACTGCTATCACCTCAACAGGGCCATGTGGAACGAGGTGAACGAAGACTGGCCTTTCTACACCGAATCGGAAAGGCAAATGCTGAAGAGGTGCGTGATCCCGTCAAAATTGCGGTGAAAGCGAATTAAAAATTCTCGGTTTGAACGAAATAACGCAACGCGATTGACGTCATTTCCGGTAAAAGCGGTAATGACAACTTTTAAACCGACTTCGCACACGTAACAATCGGCTCAGCTTCTCGATAGGCTCCATTCAATTCGGCACAAAGAAGATAATCGATGCTCTCTTAGTGGGGCCCGACTTGTGTGTTTACAATCGGAGTTAATGAAGTTAGAATATAGTTGCCAGAACAACGAAGAATCGGTGTTAATTGTAACACTCGTTAAAACTAAATTAGATAAATTCGTGTCGCAGCGACTGCATATTTGATGAAAACTCCACTTTGACAACTTGGACCCTCGTTGCCGAATTGATTAAGCGAGTTAATTCGTGTGCAAAAACTGTAACACTTTTTACTGCTCATGCGCACTCAGCTCGAGTTTGGTTGTCGAAAATTGAACATGTTTCCGACGAAATTTAATAAAAAAGGTATATCGTGATAAGTCTGAAGATGGTAAAAGTTTTATAACTGCAGACCATCCCTGAATCCTGACAGTTATAGTTATGGAAAGCGGCCATAAACAGTCTCTGTTCTCTTACCTCCGTTGCCGGATATTAATGGCCCAATCATAAACTCTTTTATAAATCGTAGAGCTCAAAATAAAAATCTTTTGATCCCATAATTTTTTATTGCCCCAGTTTACAAGTCAAGTAGCAGTTACCTAGCCCCCTCGTCATAGTCGGGGAGAATCTGAATCGATTACCTACTCCAGAATTTTGCTCGTTGCAGTAATACGAAATTTTTTCGATATGTGTACTGTAGTTGCACGTTAGATAAAAAAATCTTAACGATTTTTTTTTTATAATAAGTGAAAAATGGGAATAAGATCACTAACATTAACCGCAATTCTGAAATGATGGGTCCGATGATAACGTTCAAAACCACACGAATCCAAAATTTTGATATCGGGTCTAGGTCAGCTGCAGTTCCGAAATGTTTGGCTTTTGCCTTGCAATATGTGAAATTTCGTTGTTTCTCCGAATCAACTTGCAATGAACAATGCGGTTCTGAAATTCGATGATAAATTTAGGGCAGCTGCAGTTCTGCGGTTTTTCCACGGTCGATGGTCGATCGACTGCAGTTCGGAAAATTCGGTCTTCCGCATGTTAAGTTTGTTTGTTTTTCGAAGGCGGAAGCCGCAGAACCTGACGCCGCCCGGCAGCAGCGACGGCGGCAGCTCCGGCAGCGGGCAGTCTCCCACCAGCACCCATCCCGGCTCGCCGCCGCCCATCTCGACGTCGTCGTCGAAGCGTCCGGGCTACTACGACAACCAGGACGGCCTCCCGACCAAACGGCAGCGCATCTCCCACTACCGCAAACCCTCCGAACAAACCTACCGCTCGCCGATCGAGAACAACAGCCAGCGGCGGCCCGTCACCGACTCGCGGGACGCCAGCAACATGAACCCCAGGAGCAGGGAGTCGCCGACGACGCTGAACGGGTACGTGAACCCCCTGACGAACGGGGGCCACGCCAACGGCGCGCTCAACGAAAAACGAACCTTTAGCGACGACGGCGACGACGTCGCGGCCAATAGGAAACGTTCTTGTGATAGTCATAGTTTAAGCTTCGGTGTTAGCCGCGATAAAACGTTCGGTGGTGGTGTTGGTGACGGCAGGAGCCAGCCGCAGACGAACAAGGAGGCGGACAGGAACGGTTACGTCAACGGCTCGCTGCCGAACGGCAGATGCAAGGACAGGAGCAAGCACGAGAAGGTCACCTCGACGAGCCAGAACAGGACCCTCCGGGTCAGCCCCGACAGCCAGTCGGAGGCCATGGGCGACGCCCTCTCGGTGCTGCCCGTCAAGGTGAAGGACGGCAAGGTCGACAGCAGCTCGGAATTCCCCGATTATTTAACGTAAGTCGCCGACCGATTCCAACGAGACTCGGCGTAACACGTTCCGTTTGCAGTGAATACACCACGATCAAAGACGCCGAGCAGAGGCGGCGGTTCAAGGCCGACTTCAACGCCGACTACGCCGAATACAAGGACTTGCACGGGATTGTCGAGAAAGTTTCGAGGAGGTTTGTCGACCTGGAGTTGAGGCTTAAACAAGAAGACGCTTCTAGTCCCAGATTTAAAGTAAGTGGAAAGCGTCATTAATCGAATTACGAACCGAGGAAGTGCTGAATCAGCCGCTTTTTCGCGCAAAAAGATGTGGATCTCATGCTCGTTCAACGATTTCTTTTCTTCGGGGCTAAAACTGTGGGATTTTAAACTGCAGACTTAATGCGAAGCATCAAAATTAAAAAAATTAAAATTGCAGGTATTAAAAAAAATTGTTCCAAAGTAAAATTTAATGTAGATTGAGAGCAGCTATCCTCCCAATTCGATTTAAAAAACACACTTTTAATTAACACACATTATCAAATATGTACAGTACATCTTAATTACGCTCACAATGAACAAAAACTATTTGAAATATCCAATCG
>QDEB01133072.1:0-58382 GCA_004193795.1 Asbolus verrucosus | reverse complement strand
CGTACAAACCATATCAATGTAAACCATAATCATTATTATTTCCATATTTTATACAAAATTTGACAATTATGTTATGATAAGCAAAATTTATTCGGAATCAAAAATTACCAATTCTGTCAATTTTATACTTGCGATGATTTAATTTATTTCGAAAAATTGCGGTTTTTAGTTACGATATTTTAGGTTTTCTTGGTAGCTCGGCGGATGTGGACTGTAAAGATGAGGGTCTCACATAATAACTAAAATGTTTGGAAGTACTTTTAGCTTATAGTTTTATTCAAATATTCGACAGGGGACGTTGCCATGTTAAATATTTACGACTGCAATTTAAAACTCATATAAATCAATCAAAATGAAATTTTGTATACTTAATATGTCAATACTAAAAATAATAAACAAAATACTAAATGGGGGAGGCGCCGCATAAACACATTCTGAAATTCTTTTTTCAATTATGTAACTGATTTAATCGGGATATCCAGAACAAATAAAAACAGAAATACAAAATTTGCATTTTGTTTACCAACTAGCAAAAACATTCACTTTCTGCTGGAATTAAAAAACATGTTAAAAAAAAAATCACGTGCCGTTGCACATGGGCCTATGTGCAATGAAAATTAAAACATTTTAATTACTTAGATTTTAATGTGCAGTTTTCGCGAAAAGCGACTTCAAAATTTATTGTTTCCGAGATCAGGATTGCATAATATCGCACAAAAAGTGTTAATAATCTGGACAAATTACGACTGCAATTTTTATGATTAGCTTTTTTACAACTTTATTTCACATTGTCCTCAGACTAATGATTAAGTTGTTTGTGTTTACGATCAAACTCACCTCAGCCTTTACGATCTTGTCCATTATTGTAAACAACGTTTCATCAAGTTTGCATTTGTGCACACCCTCGAACCACTCGTTCCTGTGTTCGTTAGCTTTCTTCAGCGATACATCTAGATCATTATAAGTCTTTTCAGCGGCTAAATTCTGCAACAGACAAGTCGACGATTAATCAAGCGATCGATCCGCTTCGTCAAAATACTCACAATAACGTCAAATTTAGCGTAAATATCAACGAGCCGACCTTCATTATCAACTATGGGCAAAGCAGAAACCCGCCTCTCGACGAATTTCTTTAACGCTAAAATAATAGAAGTATCTTCTGACGCCGTTTCTATGTCTTCGTAACTACCAATCCTAACTTCGCGCAGCGTCTTGTTCATATAACTGGGTTTGGGTAGTTCGTTAATCTGAAACGTAATCGAACAGCGTCAGATGAACGTCCGAAATAAACCGTTTCGCCAACTCACGTATAAGAACAAGAATCGCAGGATTCTTTTGTGTGTGAGAATGTAAAGGACGTTTCCGGTTTCCGGATCGATCACTGGCAACCTGTGGATTCTGTTGTGGATCAGCGTTCTGATGGCGTCGTACAAGGACGCGTCGGGATTGATGTAGATGAGCGGACGCTGGTCCTTCAGGACGTGGCGCCAAGTGTCGAGCTTGTGCTCCTCCAGCTCGTCCATGGCCACCGTGGGCGACTTGTAGTACATCCTCAGGATCTTTATGAAGTCTGTGATGGTCAACATACCGACGAACTCTTGTCTGCCGCTGTCCCACAACGGCGCTGCCCTGACGCCTTCAACAACAAATTCGTTATTCCAAGATATCAACATCAACAAAGAGTCAGGTCCAGAATTGCGAAAATTTGGTTTTATGCATTTTTTTTACTGGTCGAAAATGAAGATGTGTCAAAAATTACCCTTTTTATATGCACTTTGAGCAAATTTCAAAGAAATATTTTACAAAAAATATGTATCTTTTAGGAAGATGCACTTTTTTTGTTATACAGAAATGGTGGCGCATTGCGCAGAAATAATTTTCTGCTAGAGTGATTAATTTTTGGCAAACACTAATCAATGTTTTACAATTATTTTCGTCTTGTTCAAAATTTTTAATAAAACCTCTTGTACAAATTGTAATCATTTTCATTTTTATTTTGTTTGTCTGTTTCAATTACATTTGATGGGGGAAGGGAAAAATGAAGTGAAATGAAATTGCATGCAGGAGTACATCACAGAATTTTCTCAATGATAAAAAAAATCCATTTTTAACAAATTATTCAACGTGATGTCTCAAAGTTGGGTACTTTTCTGTCTACGTTTTTAAAAAGATATTTAAAGATTTCAGATTTAAGAAAACCAAGAGGGAGACCTCGGTCTTATCTTTATCATATTCAAATTCGTATACCGTACCCATATGGTTCATGAATTATAATTGGGATATATTTCACATTTAATTATCAATTTATCACCAATTATTGCTTCTAAATTGAATTTTTAAGTTGTGATGTTTTTAGTTACTTGATGCATTAAAAAATTAAAATTAATTTATATTCTGCTGAATGTGCAGCAACAGAACGTGGTTGAAGGTACTTGTTGGTTGAGGCATACATTCCAAATTTGTAAATTAAAAAATAAGTTTTTCCGATAAACCCGAGAGAGTGAAAAGAGCCTATTTAAAATTTTATTGAAATTGTTTCGTAAATGAAATAGTTACAAGGGTGGTACACTCTGTATATATTTTGTACCTAATTAAAAAAAAACAGTAATTGTATGACTGAGTTAGGTTTTCCTACTCATTACGGGTAAGCACTCGTGAAAAACCCGCGGTACAAACTGCATTTCCATTAATTGGCAAAAATTCAAGATGTGACGACATGGTAAACAAACAAATGGAAAATGAGATATTTATAGTCGTCAGCGTTCGAATAAATTAATTATCGGATGACATAATATTTAAAAAAACTTACCATTGTAGACAAGGGCAAAGAAGGCTTTTTTGACCAGCAACTGTGTGTCGAATACGACCAGCTTGGCGGAGGTCGGGATGAGATCATAGCACTTATGGAACTTGAAGAATTTGACGAATATTTGAGATTCATCCTCTTCTGGAACAAAAACCGAATACAGATCTCTGTTT
The DNA here is from genome assembly GCA_004193795.1 of Asbolus verrucosus. Classification (NCBI taxonomy): domain Eukaryota; kingdom Metazoa; phylum Arthropoda; class Insecta; order Coleoptera; family Tenebrionidae; genus Asbolus; species Asbolus verrucosus. Next base: position 55,403 of record QDEB01133072.1, on the reverse strand, counting down.
AATCGACATCGGCAGTAACACATCCAAGCCCGGCCGTTGTTGAAAGAGAAGTCATAACAATTTAAAACCGTCAATGATCGAATTGATTCCGCACGTAAAACATCAATCAATCAAGCTAAAAATAATCCCAGATGGTTTCCTGTGTACCTTGCTCGAGGATTTCGGCCAGCCACTCTTTGTATTCCGGTGACACGTACTCGAACTCTTTAATCTGATCGATACTATAGAATTCTTCTTCCTCTTCGATCTGGGGCAGAAACAGATGGACATGATTCGAGAAGATGTGCAAACGTAACATGCCCAACGTCACGCTTCCACATCGCACAACACCCTCCCAGACCCAACACGTCCAAAAACTCAACGACCTCGCAAAAAATTCACTCGTGACAAGCGCGAAAACAAAAAAGTCACATGGTTTTGTTTCTTGCAACTTCTCTCGATAAAAAGTGACCGAAATTATCGAACTGCCAAAATTTTCTTGTCGTACAACAACAAATAAAAGCTAGCATCACCAGATTAATACCAACAGAGTCGAATTATCGCGATTATTGCTCAAGAGGTCAACAGATTAGCGGAGTTTCGACATTTCGTTAATTTCCTTGAAATTTTCCTCCAGTATATACAATTTGTGAACTTTATCATAATGACATTATCAAAATAAAAAATGGATCAACCGTAACATGCAGCAACAACAAAATTACATCATACTAGAATCAATTTACCAACAACAATAACAAACAATTTAAAAAAAAAATGAGACAAGCTCAATGAAAAGGTTTAGAATCAAAAAATGCGGTTCTTTCGGCTATTTGGTTTCTTTCTCTGAAGCACCAAAATCACTCCTTCACTTTACCCTGAGGTATGCCGAACCAGAGTTAACATTCGCGCAAGGAAGCCCCGTGAAACACTGACTGTATAAAACGTCAAGCTATTATTGGCGTCGAATGGACCAGCTGCCAAAATACTGAACCAGCGTCGCCAGTCGTCGATATCATTAACACAAAATATGCTGTACTCAATGTTGGGTGGCAAATTACGTTAATTGATTTACCGAAAAAAAGTCAAAATTTTGTCAAAATTTTTAATTCCACAACGGTTGGAGTCCGCTGTTTTGCTCTGAATTCAACAGGTCACAATATTCGATCTTCTTGATAATAAAGTCAAAGGTGGTTCCTAACAATTACATTACCGACGTCACTGTATTATCGAATTCTTGACAGTTTTCATAATACATATTTATACATCTGCACAATCTTCAGGTTGTTGTCGAAAAATATTTACCTGAAGGGTTAATATGAAGGTTTATTTTTAGCGACGTTATTAAATTCACTGTCCGATGTTCACACTATACAACAGTGATGAGGGTCGACCTAAATCTTAGTGAAGTACAAACAATAACTGGATGTTTTCCAGACTATTGGTAATTTGATATGACATATCTTCCGCCCTTAGACTTGCGGGTTATCGAACATGATACTCTCAACTGGAATCTATTATTAATCTGACAATTTATAAACATAGCAATTAGCAGCGTCTCATTTCACTTTATTCTACGCACAAGAACAATTTTCGATAAACCCGACAACATTGTAAACTTTTCATTTTTACCATCCAATGATCTACCAAAAACCACAAACCGTTAATGTTCTAATTTTCCACTCGACCTATTTTCCGTAAAAAATCTTTTTCAATTCTTTAAACAATAACAGCATCGGGTGGGAACCACTTATGCTTCTCCGGTTGATGTAAAACTTTGTGAAATCAGGGTGTGAACACAAGTACGCTTCGCATCACCCACCCTTCAAAGCGCGTCATAAAAAAAATATCCTTTAACCGTCTATTTTAGTAAAGACATGACAAGGAGACTTGAGGTTTTATTAATTGTCACAGGTACGAAAATAAAAATCCTTTCGTCTACTCCGTACGTTTTATTCCCCATAAATTTTAATAAGCGCCGTGCCAAGCCCCATTTTTTTAAAATTAAATTTACGCGATCCTGCCAAAGCAAAAGGTTCAAAGCATTACATCAAAAAATTTGATGTATTGCTGTGGAATTTCTGGAGGTGCCTTCCACACCAGATCGCATAAATAGGTTAACCTACACCTGGTATATCCCACGATCTAAAATTAGGTCCGAGTGAACCGAAAATACTTGCCCTGCATTATCTAATGGAATGCAAAAAGGATGCGGTCGTCAAAATCGAACTGTTACGAAAGTCCTCGGCAAATCGGGTTCTTTGCGACCTGGCCGGCGGCCTAAATCTAGACGTAAAATTATTAATATCGTCATGTATGATACAGTAGGTGTATTTTCTTTTGAATGGTGCTATGCGGTTATGATCTTTTAAAATCGATTTCTTTGTGTTTTTTTGTGAGTTGATCGATTTTCTGGGAAATGGTAAAGTAATTACTTTAGGGCAATTAGATCGAATGAATTGGCAAGATAAAAATGTGCATCACGCTCGATTACTCGCCGAGTGTTTGCATTCAAAATTGCTAATGGAACTGTCATTAATGATCATGTACTATCAATTCCAAGTCCACCGTAACGTTTATGTCAATCCGAACACTTGAAGATAGACAATAAACAAATCAGTCTTGAAGGATAACCTTGAATTTACATTAAAATTCAATGGTCAAATGTTCTCGAAAACAGCGTCGAAAAATTGTAAATCTCTCACAATAACTTATTTTGCCGAGATTCCTTAACCATGCTCGTTATCTACAGTCTATTCAAAACGCTTTATGCAAAATTATTAAGTGCCTAACGTCAAAATTTGCATACAGTTCGTTCTAAATTGCTCTGCGCATTGACATAATTTAATTCTGCTGGCACGCGACAATCTTAACGATCGTGACGTCAAGCACGAACACTTTTAATCTCATCTTTTCCATACGGAGTTCACATTATTTTTTTTATCTTATTTTATATATATGCAGAGTTGCCAGGTTAAATCAACGTTTGAATAAATAATACGAAAAACCGAAATGACAAAGCTAACAGATTTAAAAATAACTGCAACACAGACATCAAAAATTTATTGCACTGTTTGCTAATGAAACGGAATCTCGAAGGCTTTCTGAAAACAATAATTCAACCTGAAAAATTCCGCAAATTTTAGTTGTCGTAAACTTGTTATAAGTCAGAGTAAAATTAAAATTATTTTTTTCTCTTGGTCGTACATCACGCACAGGTTTCACTGGTTGAAACTGACTGGGAAACACATTGATGGATTATTGATATCCTTAATGAATTAATACTGACGACTCCCAGTCTGCTTGAATGAAAAAATCTTTTGTTTATGAAAGGGTTATTTTCGCCATATTTTTCAACACATCACAAGGGTCTATTTTAAAATGATCTTATTATCAATTTGGTTATCAAAAAATTTACGTAATTTTCCACTTATTTTACTGTTCTAATTCGATCCTAAGTTTGAATTGTAAATCTAGGAAAATTAAAAACAACGGAAATATTCATAAACATTTACAAAAATTATAAAAGCATAAACAATAGCATTCCATATGAAAAAAAATTATTAATTGTAATTTCCGGAAAAACCTAAAAATAAAAAATTTACGCCTTTGTGTTATCTTTCAAATCATTGAATTTTAAGTATCGTTTAATGTTATCGTGAATAATTAAAAGTAACGGTGACTAAAAACCATTTTACCCTGTAGACACATAATGGAAATCATTTAAATACAATGTAGTCAAATGCAATGTAGACCTTGTAATAACAAATCAATTTTTTTGTAAAATAAAAAGTCGGTTACTAAAATAATCAACTAATCTTGCGAAAAGTACATAACTACAAAATCAACGGCATCTGAGCTAATAAAATTTCTATAATATTCTAAATTACGAAGATGACACTATATTTTCTTTTTTTTTCGAATTTGTTCATTTCTGAACAATGTTGTTTTATCAATTTATGTTATCCATGTAACAAGAGTTACACTACTATTTTCATTTACAATTTCTGCCTAGTTATATTACCTCGAAGTTCACAGTCATCGGTAACTTTGCATTTCTCTTTCCGAAAACTGTCGACAATTTTTTAATCACTAAAGCAATTGACTTACGATAAATGAAATAGGAAAAAGAATTTAGAACAGCTCAAAATGAATTTTTATCACTTTTCAAATCAAAATCAAATCAGGTGATATCAAATTTCTTTAGAATCTTGCTGAAATTGTGGCCATTAAAAATACATTGTTGAGAATGATGTGTACACAAAAATAAACTAAAAATTGATTATAAAAAATGAGTTTAACGGAAAATGAACAATTTTATCGATCTAGTGTACCATTTTACTGATGTTTAAAACAAATGGATCTACCGTCAAAATCTGCATCTGATTCAAACTTGGAAAGTTGAGGTTATTTTCTGATAGACCAAGTGATACGAATTGCCTGATTTCTTTTGGTTACTACAATTGGTAAACTTCATTAAAATGGATAACTGGAGAAATGAAAACGGATGCTCCAGGTTGTCTGATACACCTTGGTATATAATGTAGTCTGTCACGATTTTTCCAAATTGGCACACGTCAAAATAAAGAAAATATGAATCAAAACAATCACGTATTGCATAATAAACTACGAGATCCCAAGAAAAACTACTTTATTCGCTCCACACTTTCGCTGAGAATCTTTTAGGATTCCTTAGGGACCACTGCCCCTTTCCAATTTGAGTCTCTTAAATTTACTTTGTTCATTCGAGCAATTTTTTTCTACAAATCAGGAGAACCTCTTGAATTTAATCTATTTCTGTGTACTTACTACCACAGCCTATTATTTTGTTATACCTACGTAACTTCCTACCTGGTAACCGAACAACAGTGACAAATTACAATAAGGTTTTTGAAAATTTGAAAAATGCCTTTCATTTGTTTACTGTCGTAATATCGGCAAATATATTAAATTTCCGCAGTTACTATGAGAGACCGTTTTTGGTCCGGTTTCAATTTTCAACCGGAACAACAACATGAATTCCAAACAAGAAAACAGAACCATTTTAAGCACAGTTCCACAAATCAGAATTACACGAAAACAACCCAACATTAAACATCTTGAATGTTAGCAGCTGTTGTTCACCCGTCTTAAAATCTATTTTTCCCGATATCACTTTCCACGAATCCAGAACTCGAAAAAACCCACCTCTGAATTTCAAACTGGACAGGAATTTCGCATTCTCATGATCTGATTGTTTGTTTCGAATTTGTTGGGATTCATAAATGCCGCAAAATAACAACGAGATAAACTTACAGAAAAGAGCTTCAATGAAACGCCAACACTCAATTTCCAGGTTTATAACAACGTACTCGAAACTACGTTTAATAAACAGTTTACTGGAGCTATTTCCGTATGAATTTATTTTTAATTGTCCCGACACGGAGAATAGCAACTCCGGCCGATAGATCACGTAATGAAAACGCTCGCCAGTGTTGAGAAAAAATTATCGGATAAACAGCAGCCCGCATGCCAAGCCGATGTACAAAACAAACGTTAATTGAAAACAGCAACTCACCTAAATCCGAAATGTTGACTTTTTCTAGGAACGGATCGACGACTGGTAACTGAAACAGAACAAATCATCTCAATGACAACAGTCGAGCTTTGGTGGACGGCGAAACGAGCGAACATTACCAGCGTTCTCTTGATGAACGCCTTCGGCGACAGCAACGGCGGCTTCTTCTTCGCGTTACTCGTGAATCTGGAATACCAATTCCAAATGCCCGCCGTGACGGGCGGCGTGAGCGGCGGCGAAGGCGCCGGCGACATTTTGGCGGTGGAGCTCGAGTCGAGTGAAGAAAATCGCCGAAACATCGTCACCGAATCAAGTCCATCGAGCTACATGGCACATTATTTTTCTCTACGTTCCTGCGAATAATTCAATCACCGCCGACGACGTTTCCGAAATTCGTTTCGGCCAAACCGCATTAGGGAATTCTGCTGCGCTGGAACTAAACCTTCGAGTTTAGAAGGCGAGCTTTCGGATCGCCGACGACGCTCGACCTTGGTCTGGTGGAAAAAACGCGAGTTTCGAACGCTTGGAAGCCGTCTAGAGCCGACGAAAAGATGCAAGAAACGCTCTCGACGGAACACTTGTTGCTCTGATCTTTATTAATGAATCGCACTCTTCGTTACCATAAATCTGTCTGTAACGAGTTTAAAGATAGCGCGGTCTGGAAAATCACGATTTTCTTTGGACGTGTAAACAGGATCGAATGAAACATTCTTTTGCAAACAGAAAACTATTCACTGAACTTGCATAAACTGGGCGAAAATCCAGTTTATTGCGGCTTGAGTAATTTTAGTTTATTAGTTTAGACAATACCGTTTCTTGTACTTCCTTACTTCATAATCCTTTTAAACCACACCCCCACAAAAGCTTTTATATTAATAGGATAATGGGTACAATGCGTACGTCCGCGCAGGTGTCAGTTTCATCTGATTTCTCGGCTTTATCGTCCTTGCGTTATTACAAATAGAATTTTACTCCTTTGAGCCCGATTTAATGACCACCCATATTTTAGTACTAATGAATGGATATTACACAACTATTTCAGAACGAAACATAGTATTAAAAAAAATAATCAATCTGAATTAAAATCTGACACAGAAATCTTATTTCTGTTTAATGTTCTTCCACTATTAAAAAAAAAAAATCGTGAGCCACTGAACAGTGCCGAGTAGTGTAGAACAAGGAGTAAAAAGGACCCAAAACTAATTAAGTTGAGAAATGGCTACTCCGCGAATTTAACGCTTTTTTGAGAAGTTAAGCAAGAAATGAAATAAAGAAAGACAATAAATTTAATAATAAACGCACTGTGTCATGCAAAACTGGCTGCAAGTTCATATAATTTACGCAGATCTGACAGCTTGATTTACATAACCAAATTATCGTTTTGGAATGGGGTTCATAATAAATTTTCAAATAAACGTTTTATTGGAACGTATCTATTTTATATCGTCAGTGCATTTTTCGTAATAAATTTCAAGTATTTTGTTTTTAGAAATTTTTATTTTATGAAACTAATAAACATTTTGAACTAAATTTTGTTGTTTTTTAACTGCCATTTTCAAATAATAAGTTTTAAATGCATGATTTTTGATATACAAATTACAATAAATATAGGACTAGAGGTTTTTAAATGTTATTCTCTTTATTGTTTTACATGTTCGTAACTTATCAACAATAAATTTTAAGGTCAAATCAACTTAGGTCAGAAGTAGCATAATTCTCTATAAATAACGTTAAACATAACTTTACTTGACTTACTTTTAGGAAATCTCTTAGAACTTATTTTATTTTTAAATCAGTTTTTGGCAGAAAATTTATAAATTCATAAAAATTCAAACGAAATTTTTGTTTTGCTACAATTTACTTTTTATACCTACCGCAATTATGTGTTGATGAAGTGTGACGTCTTAAACATTTGAAATTCATTTTGAACCAAGTAAGATTAAGAGATATTTTTTCACGCTGATGTCGAAACGAAAAAATTTTACAAAATCTAACCTGTTAATATTAAATAAGGAACTACGCACAATGGTCCAAAATATACAGTGCGATGATTAAAATGTCTTATCAAGTGAGCGTGTAATTTCTTAGATTACCATACAGTTTAAACATTATTAAAATCAATACAATTATAAAAAATAGTTAGGATCGTGTTTGAATTTGAACGGTACGGCGTCAGCGTCAAAAAATTTGAAACTTCAATTTTTAATGCAGCTTTTCCTTACAAATATTGTCAAGACACGTTTTCAGATAGTAGGCTCACCTGGTAAAAAATTTTAATGATCGCACGGTACTACAAACGCATAATTCTTATTAATTAATTAATAATTAATTATAAATCAATTTTAGAGCCTATAATATAATAATTCCGCTCTTTCGAAAATGTAAAGAAGTCAGTGTATGAAAACCACGTTCAAAACAGTTTCGAAACCATTTCATTTGTGTGTTCAAATAAGTAATATATGAATGTATAAAACTCACTCGACTCATTTAATAACACTAGTACCATAAATAGAATGTTTATTATCGATTTACGTAAATTGCCCAAAAAGGAACAGACAATTATTTTACTGTAATACCAAATTAGTACTTCAGCAAACAATAGAAGAAATGGTCAAAGAGCATATTTATTGGTAAAATGTTGCTGTCGAAAAGAAAATTTTTAACAAGTTAATGAGCAGTTTTGAATAGGTTTAATAGATGTATAGTGGCATAATAAAAATGTCATAGTTCTGTTGTGAGGAAAAACAAGTATCTGCTTTAACGAATGCCACAAATTACCACTTTGTCTGCAGCTTATTTACTTTAATTAAAAACAATTTCAGCAGCAACTGGTGTAGAAAGTTGATAAAAGCACTAAATAAATTAGTTGTGGTAAGTGTTGTGGTAAGACATTTTATTTTAATATGAGTTCCCTATTCACTTTTAAACCGTTTATTTTTGTTTTAAAGATTGGACATCAACTAAAATTTGAATATTTTCTTTTTTATAAAATATCTAATAAAAGCACTAAAAAATATCATTACGTACAGTGTCACTTAGCAAATAAACACCGATGTATTTTCAGTTCGATAAATATTTTGATACAACACACTTGTCAGTGATGATATCCACCGAGCACATAGCGATGCAAAAATTAGCTTGACCACGCTGTACGAAAAATCAAAATTTACATCCTGTACATTACTTGATCTCTCAAAATAGTCTCGAAAAATACTTTGTTTAAGTCGTAATAACACCGCCGTCCTTGGTCATGAGCCACTATAATTCCATTTAAAAATATCAAGTTATTTAAGAAATTTCGCCGTCCGAAATTAATTTTAAACGGCTTTTTTCGTGCATGCCGCCTTGAAACAGCGAATTTACTTTTTCCGAGTTATTTATAACTCCGAGTTATCCAAATCTTGATGCAAAAAAAATTTCGAAACCGTCAATTTTTGAATGTCAACACCATTTCTAATTATCCGTGACCCCACAAAATTGATTTGTGGGATTCGCTACAGCTTTAATTCAAAAAATGTTCTGCTTCAATAGAAACAGTTGCTGTCGCTTTCGGTGAAACCGAAACTATATTTGAATGTTTATATTATTTGCTCCGATTTCATTATTTATATTTATAATTCCCGATTGCGGTGATGCAGTTTACAGTTAATTACGATAATACAGAAGTAAACTAAATCACAACACGTGTTTCAGATAACAACCAAATCACTTTTTTAAAATTAGGTACGTTTTATGATAATAATTAAAAAACATTTATAATTAAAATATTTCCATACACAAACAATCGAAACTGTTTGTCTTATACACATACAAGATAATCCTTGTGATGTCATTGAATGAATATATCAAAAATACCATTATTGCTACCAACTGGTTTATACTAAAAAATCCATTTATTATACATGTAAATCGGCTGTCTCTGTATTTACACCGATGAGGAGAAAATTTACATTTTAATCAACAACAAACTCAAGCATCAATGTCAAGTTCGTGAAAATTAAGATTTTGCTTGAACTGAAAATGAGCCCGGGCTTTCTACTTGCAGTATTACAATATCTATAATTTATGTGCGACAAATTGCCACTGTAGTAGGTGTTTAATAAGTACCAAAGTAGTCAATTGAAATCATTAAGAAGTTGTTGAATTATCACCACTTAATGTGACTTGAAAACAGACGAAAGTGTTGAAAATGCCATACCAAACATTCACCACAAGCTAATGCATCATCCAAAAAAAGGAATTCTTGAATATTTAATTAAGCACCATTAGACAAATAGCTGATGACTTATCTTTATAGAAGGTACCACGTAAAATGGCGATAGCTGCCACATTATCAAATCAATAAAAAATTTAATCAACATAACACCAATACGATTAGCCATCAAAACGCCCACTTCGAATGTACTCCGCCAAGACATCCAAACGAGAATAAAACTAGCTTTTGCCGAAAAAACACCAAAAACCATGGCGCTGAAGGAACCGTAAACAAAGCGATTATATCATCCGTGCTCATCTTGAATTTTTCGCGCACGTTGCGCTCCCTTCAAGGTCGCCTACCGTAAACAAAAACAATATTGTTGCCAATATATTTTTTTAAAGCGCCTCACGCCTCTTTCTACATTGCGGTTTGTTCAAGATTCGATAGTGCGAAATGTCAATATTGAACAATTTTATTTGGAATTTCGTGTTATCTAAAAACAAACAAGATGAACCGGCACAGAGAACCGTAGGCGGCTAATTAAACCTTGTAGCACCGTGAAATTGAATTTCTTGGACATGCAAATAATTCGGACGTCGTCCGACCGTTTGTCCTGAGTCAGCTTCATCAAGTTTTTTTCCCAAATTACGCGATTTTTTCCCCGAACGAAACGGCAATCAAGGAAACGAAACTCGAGTGTGAATGTCGACCAGAAGTCGAGCAGCCGGCGAAAAGATGCCTTCTTACGGATTTCACTTGTTGCACGTCCACTTGGCCGGAATCCGGAGCTCGTGGCCGATACGCCGGAAGAAGTCGCCGGACGATCCGGTTACCGGAGTTCGGGCAAAACACCGCACTGGTTCACCATTGACAACCACACGTCAAATCGTCTGTACAGCCGTACCGATTATACAAATAAAAATGAAGAGAACCCAACAGCACCACGCCTGCGTCGACCATTGAATTGATAAACATTGGGAACACAAAACGCGTCAGGACTCTCGCACATGAAAGCCTTCCGTCCTTGTTTCTGCTGAAGGCGGTCGACGCGGACGTGCCGAAGTCGAGTCTCTCGCTCGGTTCTCCACACCCGCTCGAAGATGACGCGATGGCGAATACGACGTTTCCTTGCGAACGGGACGGCTTGTTTTCGTCCTGTCGCGTATGTGCAGGAGTGACTGGGCCATCGTTCGGCCGCGTTTAAATCATTGCCAAGGCCGCCCAGACCCGGTTCCGGATTATCGATGGGTCGATTGTTGGGGCGATTTTCCATTTCCAATAAAAAACGCGTCCGTACCGCCGCTTCAGGAGGATAATAATCGACGAGAAAAAAAATTTCAACAACTATTGTGGGCAGTTTTGACTAACAAGTGTTTATATTGGCCTTGGTTTGACATTAAATGGTACACGTGCGATGTCTTGCACATAAACCGCTGAAAAGAGTTGCCAACTTTCATCGAAATGACTTATGAATATTCAAGGCAATAATTTATCATCTGACCCAACGGAAACCTCACATTTTAAATGACATTTTCTACCCACTGTTAGTTTTCCAGAATGAGTTTCCAGCGCTAATGCGAAAATAAATTAACACTGCGATATAACGATAATGAAATGCAACCACGAAATTGCAGTTTAATGACACCACGTTGAAATACACTTTTAAAACGTGTTTTATTTCCAAAAAAAAAAAGTAAACAAATAATCTCCATAACAATAGCACTTTTACATAATATTCAACAAATGCTGGATTCCAGAAGTTTTTGAGCATACGTCGTGACAAAAAAAGTATTCAAAAACGTATTAAATTATACACGTCATAAACATAAAAACACTATTAAAAAATGTATGATAGATAACAACACACCTAACGAAAAGTAAAAGTGCACAGAACATAACTATAAAATAATAACTTAAAAGGAAAAATCGATTTCGTTATTCCCCTCAACAAAAGTTGAACATAAATGAAATTCATCAATTATGCTCTTAATTAAGGCAAGCAGTGCCTTGTGTGAGCATACACCGTGACGCTACCAGAGTCAATATTATTCAAAGGAATGCCCATATTAAAGGAAATGTAAACTTTGGTAATGCAAAGACAACTCGGAGTAAACTACAATTCAATTTAAATTTGCAGTCAACAATATCGCTTTGATTCTGATAACATTATGACGACTCCAGAGACCAAGTTCTCGTTTTCACATTTTCGCACCAGAAACTACATCAGAATTAAATTAATTTCTATTCCATCCATGGCATGAAACGTGATATTTTTGATAACCAAATAGTACCCTATCTAACAATAACAGAATAAAGTGCATATTAGTCAAATCTAATGCTATCACAGACAACCTCACTATCAATGGTATTTATTGAATACCAAATCTAATCTCCAAAACAAACAATAGCGTTAATTAAAAAGAATTTAATTTTTCCTACAGAATTTTGGAAACATTTCTAGATATGAAGAAGTCTCTTTAAAAGAAAAATTTATATACATACATTACTTCATTTAAATAATTTCAAATTAACATTCTAAAAGAATACCACTGAAAATTAAAAAAATCCTTACCACCTTCATCGTTCCAGAAATTCCATCAACAATTTTTATTTTGGAATTATGGCAAAAATTCAACATGCTCTGCATACAAAACATACCACGATTTAAGAGTATTGTTGCTGAAGATCACCCTGTGCATTTCTTCCACACCGGTTTTGCAATGAAAAATATATCCTCAATGCAACGACCATTTCTTATGAATCTGTACTGTACCTACACATGAACACTAATGAAATAAAATATGCAGTATGGTTATTGAATGAATGAAGTTATCAGACCAGTTCTAGCCATCAAAGAATATTGTATACAAGCTGATTTAAAAAAAAAAAAATTGAAATTATTCAAGTGATTTTTTTCAAACGTTATTTTCATATAACATCAGCTTCAATTTTAAATCACAACTTTGATAAAAAAAAAAAACAACAATTTTTAGAAAACGATATAAGTTAACAATTTTTTCAGAATCTGATAAATTTTCTTATAAACCAGCAATTTTTACTTAACAAAAAAAAGCAATTATTACTGAAATGGAGTGTGGATGCTTACATATGTAAAAATTCAGAACCTGTTTAGAACAGGTCCCTAATACATAATTTTGTTTACGTTGTTTACTTGTGAACATTCTGAAAAACATTCTTAGAGCGATGCATATTTCTCTTACAAAGATATCACAACAAAAAGGTAATAAAAGACAAAATATGACGCTCAAATAAAGTAATTTTCCTAAACTTTTGGACACACCACAACACTATTATTATATTTAATTCAAAAACAATAAAAGTGAAAAAAACTTTAATCCCCATAAAATTCGAATATTTCCCCATAAATCATTAGGGTACATAAAATTTTAAAAATTCATTCCATAGAATATATTCAAAAATTCAAAGAAAACGACCTCCTTATTTTCAGTTTTTTTTTTTGTCCTTCACCTTGCATTATGCGTTGTAATCAAGACACAAACTGCTTAAAATAATTCAAACTCATTACCCTAACCTTGCTCCTTTCGCTGGATTTCATCTTTCTAACCACTTTCGAAATGGTTCATGACCGCAATTTATTCGCTGTTTAACAAACATTCATTCATTACTTTTGAACCAACCATTTCATAATCATTACAGAAATCGAAAAGTTGTTCAAAAATATCAATTAATCGATCGAAGTATACACTCTATTTCCATAATTTAAGAAATCACTTGTAACTTGACATGAGAAAAATGTTGTAATTTCTGCAAATACCTTCAGTATGTGTCATTGTATTATTGAACTCCTATGATCTAGAGAAAAACAAAACATTTGTAATTCTACCCACTTCACAACTTTAATAACAAAACATTCTCAATCAATAACAATCGAGTACTTATTTCCTTTATGAATAAACAACGCTCATACTACGTAATTATTATTTCATTACTCTTCTTTTATAAGATCTGTTTTGCATGCTGAAGGGCCCACATCAAATTCGGTCCTTGTATAAGATGAATCATAAAAAAAAACAGTTTCGACTACTCCATACCACCGTATCATCAGAAAGTTAAATAATAAGAATAAAAAACGAGAAAGACGTTTTGTTTGACATTTTCAAAATCGTGCGGGAGCCTAGACTAATGATGAGTAACAGTTCTTCATTTTAGAAAATAAATTATTCCTGCATTGTTTTTCTTTGTAGCGATGCCATATTTTTTTGGCGCAATAAAAAGTACTTTATTTCTGTCAGAAAATGACAATTACAATACTATTCAATTAACTGAAACCAAGAAAAATCCAAATAATAGATACTCAAAACTCACAGTTTAATGGCGTTTACGCTTACAATTTTGTAGAAAATGACCTTAACTTGTTTTTTTTTAATTAAATCTGAACATGTTATCATCTAACGCAATTTTCAAATTTTGCCAATTGTAAAATTATAAAAGAAAGAAAGCGATCTAGAAGAATATAAATTGAACCGTTACTGCAAGCATAATTTCAGGTTCATTATCTTCAGTAATTTATATTTGTTTTGAGTGGCTAAATTTAAAATCCGCGAGTTCAAGCTTCCATCAATTAAAAATAGGTAGTGTATTTATTTCCGTTTATAACAAAAAACGCTGAGAAAGAAAACCTTCGGCAAGGATACGACAGAAATGTTTTAACTTCAAGGAAGAACAAAACAATTAAATGCCGTCAGCTCTAATGAACTTGATACTTTCTTCAGTAGCATTTCCTTATTAATGGTTTCTCGTTCTTCATTACGTCAAATTTCAAATCTATAATTAGAGTCAAGTAAGTAGTAATTATTGTAATATAGTTATGGTATTTCCAATGACAGATTATATCCTTACGAGCTCGATAATTATCCATAAAATAATTTACTGGAATTAAATTGAGCTTACTTGAAATCATGACACTTTTATTGAATATTTGTGAGACAATTACTGAACTCAAGCGAAAATCAATCAAGATTTTGCCACCGTATGTCCATTACAGTCAATCAAGCAAACAAGCACTCGGGTGTGCTTATACTCCGAAAAAAGTACATCAACAGATAAACAGATTAGCATAAAATAACTTGTAAAAAAACAGCAAAAGCCAGAAAAGCAAAATTCATTATTTATGCATAAACATTTCGGAGTTAGAAAGGTTAAAGTTAAAACAAAATAAACATTTACTTTGTTCCGCCTTTAATATCGTTCCAACGACCGATTTCAAAAACTGTCGACTTGCAAACAAAGATAAACATTTCTGTAATAACGCGCAAAATACGCCGCATCCACGTGTTCGCTAACCAAATCAAAGAGGGCACCACCGCAGCATCACGCGAACAGAACACTGTAACGACGCTAACGTTCGCCGTTTTTTTGAAATTAAACACAATTTACTTACCCCTCTAGCATCCCTGAATAGTATGGCGGCATGGTACGGATCAAGGAAAGCGTCCGATGCCCTGTGAGGAATAATCGTTCCGATAGACTGTCGCCGCCTCTCTGTATCCAAAGATCTTTGTCTCAAATGCGCCCCTAAAAACAAAACATTCATATTTTCCCTGTACACAAATGATGATGAATAATGCATTATTCAACTAAGCTCGTTATCAGACGCGTAGGAGGTTAAATGAAGAGGTATTACACATGCCGAGATAAACAGGATAGAAAAGATTTCTGCTGACATTGAACTTTTTTTTTAAAGCGACGTCTACAGCGAGTCGTAAAAGTAACTGATGGTACGATTTAATTGCGTAATATATCAAGCACTCAACTGGTCCACAAACAACCCTCTCTGCCGCGACTTTTTCAACTAAATAAATTCAATCAAGCCCACTCCAAACAAACAATAGAAACAAAATAATTAGTGTGACTCTAACTTTAATTAATGCGTAACAATTGGTAACAAATTCACAGAAATTTCTATGTACCTTGGTAGTAATATCCACGGCGAATATTCATCATACTGTTTCACTCACCACATGACAAACAACCGTATCAACGAATTTCTCTACGTTTGTGTTGATTGTAAATCAAACATCAATTTGATAACAAATAGATAAAGCCGTCATTATCAAAATTAAATTTATGTACTCACAACAATAAGTGGATAAGACAATATTTACTGAAAATTTGCCAAAAGACGAATACCTACGTTTCACTTTCACCCACACCAGTTTTTCACTAAACAGATTTTGTTCATTTATCTAGTATATTACAGTAATAGTAATAATTGATGTAGAACTACAAACTAATCTTCACATAAACACTTATCAAGTAATGGTGTTTACGTTGGAAATCTTCTATATTTTTTCATTTAGAACACCTGAACACCTTTCCTATTAACTTTTTTTAATTTTTTTTTACTTATACAAGGTTTTATTCATTCTACACAAGTAC
The DNA here is from genome assembly GCA_004193795.1 of Asbolus verrucosus. Lineage (NCBI taxonomy): Eukaryota > Metazoa > Arthropoda > Insecta > Coleoptera > Tenebrionidae > Asbolus > Asbolus verrucosus. The sequence goes on along the minus strand of QDEB01133072.1, from coordinate 39,252 downwards.
CAATCAATGTTTATTACATATTAAAATTGTAAGAACATAATGACTAAAAAAAGTGCATAAATTAGCAATAAATTTTACTTTTATTACACATGTCCGACATGATTTTGAATCCGCGCTACATTCGCCAGTGTTTTATTCAAAAAGTTTTTATAAATTGTTTTACTACGCTAATATGTTTTTAAAAACAAAAATTTGTATTTTGTAAACAATGATATTTACGTATCCACTTCAGAAACAACGTGTTAAATCCATCAAGTGATTTATCTTGACAGGGAAAATATGTACTGATAATTCCTGTTAAAGACATACAAGTTCTTAACAATAATATTATCACGAAAACATTCCTCCTTTAGATTTTCATAATAATGATCAAATAAACGACAAGGATATGGTGTAACAGTCAGTCTACATTTGTCAATTCTGTCATCACCAATCAGACCCTCGTCTAAGGTGGCTATTTACTGTATATAGAACCGCATTACTGTTTATAAATGAAGAGCTAAAAACAGCTCCGACCCTTATAACAAAATTAGGGGATGACAATGTCACAGATAGGACATGATTGATTCCGTTAGAAAAGACAAGACTGTCTACAGCCCAGATGAATAATTCTATTTCGAGATACTCCCAATCGAATTAGTTTAAAAGCATTTTAATGAAAATTGAAGCTCAAACTTACTCGCGCAAAATTGAATTATTTTTTAAAATTTGTTTACTCATGAAAACAAAGTTATGATTAAATGTCAATCTCCACATTATACAAATCGATGTACCGCTACAAAAACCCGGGAACCTACCCTCTTTCAGGATAGAATCGTAAATCCTGTAGGTGGCTTCGCAATCGCTGATGACTCTCTTCCTTATACCCGCATCCAGAGACTTGCTCCTGCTTCTGAAATCGTCTTCGTATTTATTACCATCTTCGGTACAGGAGTTCCTGCGATAACCTCCATCTGATCGCCAGTTGTGCACTTTTTTCCCGAAATGTCTTATTAATTCCTGGATGGAATGGTGATGATGGTTGTGATTTCTGTGGCCAAAATTGCTTTTCGGCGACGACGAATAATCGACCTTGGGCGAAGAACTACTCAGGGACGAATTGGTGCTGCTGCTGTCGTTCAGCGAGTCTTTGCTGGGCGTTTCTGAATAACCGTCAAGGCTGGTATTATATAGGGGCCCGTGGTAATGTTGGTTATAATGATGATGGTTGTGATGGTGTCCGAGATATCTGTTATGGTTGTGCAAGTTATGCTGCGCATTCAAATGAAGCAGGTTGCTGAAGCTCTGCATCTTTAGCCCATATCCCGAACGGGTTCGATAATTTTACGCATCGAACTGAAATACAAATTATTCATACTCCAGCGAATGAAATTTAAAATCAATGTAACATTCAGGTTCTGTTGCTCCAATTCGCGATACGATTTAAAATTCTCTCATCTCGAACACGGGGAAGATGATAATTTCAAAAAAAGAAATTTAACCAACTGAAGGTTATTATTGTTATTGTAACAAAACAAACATTATGACTAAAAAAAACTAGATATCTGCATAAATCCAATAATACAGGTGCTGTTCTAATTTCACAACGGATTCAAGTTTCAAATTTCTGTCCCAAAACATCCAAAGCCAGGCTAAAGCATTGTTCATTAACTCCCTCTGGCAATTTCATCAATCTGGACGGAATAAACAACAAAAACTCTAAATTTGTACAAGTACGAAGCTTCTTCAAAAAAAAACATTTTAATCATAATTACTTTTTTTATCAAAAGAGAACCAATAATTTGAAATATTCGGCTTCAGATTAAAATACGCTCAACTTTGTGAATAAAACCTTACTGATGCAGAATAATTACAAAAATATCAAACACAAACGCAAGACATTAAACCTTGCAGCTTATTGCTAGCCACTGGCAAGGTAAATTGGAAACAACTAAAATAAAAATGCTCATATATCTGCATAATATATATCCACAAACAAATAATTTAATAGATCTTATTTTTAAACAACTTAGAAGTTTCTGTTGAAATACTCAGCATTTATTTCAGAAATTCTGAATTTACCGCTACTAATTACCGTAATTACCCATAAAACAAATCCTCCCCTTGTAACTCGTATAATTTTGATTTTTTTGACAGAGGAACGTTTTCAGAGAGTATTGAAAACGTCTTTTCAAAGAAATATGTTCAACTGTATCCGCTCAGCCTTTATATTCAGGATACAATTAAAAAAAAAATATACAAAAAAATATTATACGATCGAATTCTATAATTATTTCCACTCTAAATATACATGTATAATACTGGAATTTAAAACTAGCATTTTTATGACGGCTCAAAAAAAATTACCTCATCAATTTATGGCTTAAGTAGTATTGGAATAAATTATTTTAACCCAAACATTCAAGTTGAATTCAATTAAATGAAACGAGTTGAATAAAAGAAATTAAGTCTGCCTGTGAAGGTACATTAATTAGCTTCCTTCGGACTTTTAGTTTCGATCAACCGAAAACAAAATGTTAAGAATTAAAGTCTGATTAATATTCGTTGGAAACTCCAGACCGGTCTCTTTTCGAGTAAATTACATTCAGTGGAACACCTTCGGGCTATTCTTAAAAGAATTAATTATATTGAATAAAATTTTTCCCTTACTAGGTGTAGCGAAGATGATGTCATCATTAACTTGTTGCGGATACTAATAATAACAAGGAAGAAGCTTTCCGAAGTCTTTCTAAATAGAGACCATTATATATACGCGAGTGGAAAATACCACAAGGACTTCGAAATTATAGGTAATGTCGAGCGGCAAAAAATCAGCGAAAGAGCCAAGTTAGTTGAGCCATCTTGAAAAAAATCCAGTCTAGAAAATCAGGTATATATCCTTTATACCCAGTTTTTACCATTTCGCAGATTAAAAAGACCATTAGCTGCATAACACATGCAAGGCTAAATCGATTGCAAGATATTAAAATGAAAAAAAATGGCTTCTCTATTATATTTTTATGTTGTATAATAACTGTTCGAAAAGTTATAATTGGTTCCAAATTAACCAACAGAAAATCTAGTTACAGCAATTTTGGCGGACAATGAAACCGAGAGTAAAATTTTACTTTCATGCAAATTAATTCCTGGACTAATTTGTATTCAGTTAGAGACAAGCAAACAAAAATTGTGTATTTCATCGATCCTGTTTCTAATTTTCACAAAAAACGTTGCTGTGAATACTTTGTTTTGACTGAACTCAACATAGCGTGAATCCAGAGTATTTTTAATGATTGAACATAAACTACAGAACAACATATTATACCAAGAAATATTGAAACGCTTCCCTTAACAATTATTATCAAAGGCCCTTTATGAAAAAAATACTTTGACCAGAATTTCATCTTTCCAAATAAATACGAAAATTTCCACTTCCTCTCAATTCTTTTGAACTTCAATGGTGGAGAACAAACTAATTATCACAGCAGAAGAAAAATGTTCTATATGAAAATCCACCCACTTTCCCAAATACAAAGAATCGCCACTCGTTTACTGGAAAGAACTTGGAAGAATTTCTGCTTTGCAACTCACCATTTTATTTCGCGTGTTGCAAAGTTAAACGCTGGGTTTTTTGCACAGTAATCAATATCATTATGAACTTCAAACGGTAAGACATATATTCCTCCATGATACAAGTTTTTTTGCCCTTTTACGATGTGTCACTAGACTATAACATACAATTACAGATAATGTATAACATCCTACTTAAAAAATGAAAATATAAAAACCAGTGTCACGTTTAGTAACAATTAAATTGTTTATGGTAGTTCCACTATTATGAGTCATGTTGTAGTTTAAACTTTTGTTGAATTGCACACCAAAACAGAAAATTCACCAATATGTCATAAATTTAATAAAATTTTTATTCAGCTCACCCGTATTTTACTTTTTTTATTATTAAGAATACACATTATATAATTAAATTTCAATCTTGGCAACAGCCTCCATTTATTCTTTTTTTAAGTAAAAAATATTTCACAATGTTAAAATACATTTCACAACTTCATTCTTGTCCCTGGACCAACATAAAATATTGTAAATATTGTAAATATTCCTTTTTGCCTTGAAAAAGCGCACATAGTTAAAATATAATGAAATGACAAAATTTTAGCAAAAGATAGAAAACTCTTGTCCTCTTCTAAATGGATTTTTTTATTTATTCATTTAAGTTATTAATGCAAAAAAGGGTAAACGATTTTGTGGACTTTTATACACCAACGACTGCAAAAGCTTGCATTAGGCCATCCGGTAGTAAATAGTTATTGCCTCCTCTTTTCCTTATTTTTCCTGTTTAATGTCATCTTTTGTGTTTCGTTGTTCAATATCTTAACGATTTTTTCATAATTTTACGAATTTCTAATGCCAAAAAGAAAAAACCAAACATACTTCAAATTCAATATTGGGCTAATTATAATCCTAAAGTATTTTTTTAAAACTGATTATCTCATATCTTATAAATAAAAATCTTCAGATTAAAACCATTAAAAGCGTCTGCCACGATTACACAAAAAACGTTTGCCTTTTGTTCGTCCAATTTATACCAATTTTATATTTTATCAATCGATTACCTCTCTAAATTGTATTTTATATTTATTTATAACTATTATGGATTATTATTTATCTCACAAATTTAATCTGGAGTTGTTTTTCTAGTTTTACTGGCTGAATATAATCGGAAATTTTTAGTAGATATTGAAATCCCACACAAGGTTTGGTAACCACCGTTTAATCCTATCGGTGTGAACGAAATTATGTTAACAAAATTTATGTCTGTTCATTTTTTGTAATTCCGTTTTTTCTTTATGTTAAAATACGTATGGATAATAACGCTTTGTAAAATTTGATGATGTAAACATTGATTCCGATTTTTTATTGCAAATGTAAGTAAAAACATTTTTTTAATAACCTTGATTTTTTTAAATTAAGAGCGTAAGTATTCTATGTCAAGGAGACAGTGTATGTTACTTCTAATAATTATAATTGGGGCTAGATCAACAGTAGAAAAACCTCAATTATAACTAACAACATATGAAATGTTTTAATAAATCCAACTCGGAGTACACAAGAATTCAAATAGGCTTGTGCAACCAAATATGCAATTATAATGAAACCTTTTCAGAAATTTCCAAAAAACAGTATGCAGTTTCTAAGAACAAGGGAACATATTAAATACATGTTAATGAATTCATTCTAATCTAAATAATGTCAAGTGCTCTAGTTCAACAATACAATTTTGTGTCAAGAACAACCAGTTCAAAATAAAATGTGTTGGCTCTTTTTCGGCCACCCCGTCCCAAGTACCTACACCATAGTTTATCGCTAAAGCATTCTTTGCGGTTGATTAATCACTGCTAAAGCAACAAATAGCTCGAGGTCACCGACACTTCGAACAAAATGACAACTATTCTTTCCTATATTTTACGAATTCGTTCTAGGATATTGCAACACACGATGTTTACTACGCGCATTTCCTGACACATTTCACAACTCACCTGGCGCAAAAATAACAAGCAGCCAACCCTGTTATGCCGGAATTACACGCATTTTAACAAACGTTAAAATTTTAACGCTCCGTCAATTTCCCCACAAAAGAATACAAAATAACAGTTTAAGGGAGCTGAAACGACCCCGAAATACTTCCGATGGATAATAAAATTGAATCTTAAAGAAGCGACGCCAAAAAAGTTTTAATTTGATTTGTAAGTTTAAAAATGAGTTTGCTAGAGATTTCCCCACAGGTAGCTAAACGTTTGCTTAATCCCCAAGTAATTGAATAAATTTCTAAAAATAACACAAAAATACATCGATCAGTACAATTATTTTGCATTGTTTTTGTTACCAACAACCACACAAGGTCGTTTTAAACGAAAGCGCGATCTTGATACGGTCACATCCTTAAACTTAAGTGAAACCGCAACTACATTTGCCCAACTTGTAGAAATTGTCCAACAGATTTGAAACGAACAGAACTTTCGACCAACACCGGCAGAATGATGAGACATTTAGAATTTACAAACGAGTAAACATAATAGAACTTAATAACATTGATTAAATCGTAATGGTTCCGGTTACGGTATTTTAAACATCATTTCCACACTTAAAACGAACAAAGTAAAGGCAAAATGCGGGTAATTGTAGACGTACAAGAACAAAACGAAAAAATGTGGATACAGAATCATTATCGCTGGCACAAGGGAGTATAAACTTTATGAAAATGATGACTCAACCATTTTTTGACATGCGATGTTGAAATTTTTTTGACTTGCAACAATATTAATCTTTCAACAGGACTGTCTTATCTTTCGAGTATGCATAAGTTGACATTTGCTTTTTTATCTGATATCCTTTTACAAAATTTTCGCATGCATTTACACGTTGGCATAACGAATCATTGTTTATCCATGACAATCACAAAATTGTTGTTTCTGAGACACCCAGAATAAATCACACATCGAAACAAATTCGCGAGATTTTTAAAATTTGAATAATATTCCTACTTTCTTCTCCATTTCTTTAAATTATGATAAACTGGGAAGAAGATTATATAAAAATCAAAAAATACATTGCCAGCTACACTAGAAAGCTAAAATAAAAGACATAAGTTTGACATTTCCAAGAACACATTAAAACTATTTTGAATCGAAATTCCTCATAAAAAAACCCTACACTTATCCATCCATCCCACTGATTTAACAGATCTATATTTTTTTTTTATTGTTCTTATCCAAACACCTTTAATGAAACGCAATCAAAGCCGTTATTTCTAAAAAGTCCATGCAATTACAAAATGTCATACTTAAAGTAAACGAATTGATGAAAATCTCGCTTAATATTTGTTTCTTTTTCATTTCAGACGAAATAAACTTTGCGGCAGACTCGTGGTTTATTGTTCGAAGACTGTTACATCAACGAAACGAAAGCTATCATCATTTAATGCAGCTCCCTATAAAATACGAATTTTCCGGCATTATAGTATTTAATTGAAATAAAACTAATGCAACAGATGCTAAAAACAAATAAATGGGAATTTATAGACGAACTAATTTATGTATAAATAAAATTATTACGTCGAACGCGAATTCGAACTATTTGCATTATGTTCCAACCAGCGATGCTTAAAACAGCGGTTAAATCCAGATTTTACCACAAACACGTAAATAATTTTCAAAATCATCAAAACCAATCCCAAACATGCGTTTTCATGTCGAAATCCACACCAACAGCATGAGCAAGCGAAAGCTTTCTTAATCCCATGAAGCTTTAAAAGCTCATAATTACAACGTTAATCAAAACTCGTCGATTAATGATCGGACAGTTTTAAATTAAAACGGATTAGATCAACAGGAATACGTAACAGTGAAATCTCTTGTTTTTCTGGATGAGGCATTTTCCTCATTACGTGCTTAATTAACACAAACCTCGATAAACAAAACACGACTGCATAAATGGAACTGCGTTTTTCTTTTTGTTACAAAAACAATAGCCGTTTCTACCGCCTCAACACATATTATGGATATTCGCAGCCGCTGCAATTTTGCTATATGCCGGATGTTGAATTAAAAAAATGTCTGTTAGTATCTTTGCTTATAAGCATTCTCACGTGCAAAGCGCATAATGAAACGGGGGTCAATGACAATAATATATTGATTCCGATTCAAAGGTATCCAACCTTTATTTTTTTACATCAATAAACAAGTTGTGAAATATCAACTCACGGTTACCGGTCAAATAAGATGGATTTGGAGGACCAATTCAGTTCGTACAAGGTCCACTCCAACTCATTTTCGATTATTTTGGTTACACCGTTGAATGTCAAATGTAACAATTTGACTTTTACTGCGAACCAAGTACAAAGTTGACGAGTGCAAACAAAGTCCTTCTGGCAGGTAAGGCACGATTCACGGTCAAAGGAAAATTTGTATGTAATGAATGCATAAAAACAAGCAATATTATTATAATAAAACTCTACAGTAAAAAGCAACAAGCTATCGATTTAGATTAACTCCAGACGACCCGAAACAAAGATAATGAGAAAAGAAAAACGCACGCGGCCGTAAAAAGCCATTTATTTTACGAAACCTAAATTTCCGACAATAACAATTGCTAATGTGGCACGATAAGAGAGAATTGAAACTTGTGTTATTGTCTCGCAATTACCATATGAACTCGTGAATGATTCAGAATGTTGTGGCAAAACAACACGATCCATTTTTACGTAACACATGACACCTGAAACCGTTTTTCCTGGTGCACCGAGCCGAAGAAAAATCAGCAACTGGAACTAGGGCAAACCCCTCTGCATTCTCGGCTTTGCCAAAACTGCTCCAATCGATAAAGACCCCATATTCACTCGGCTTTCGGAAGAATTCCCCACAGCGGGATGATACTACGAAAGGGATAACTATATTGTTCGCATTCCACCTCTCCATCCATCTCATTCACTCGATTATTCTACGCGTCAGGTGGCTACAGCCGCGGATGTGTCCCATTATATCAGTTGAAGATATAAACACGAAAATTATTTCTGAAAACAAATTGATAATGTGCCAAATTATGCCATCAAACGCACGCATTAATTATCGCTTTAAAATAGAATGCTTCTTAATTTTGAAACTTTTCGGGTGATTATAGATGTACAATAAAATTATGACGCAAGTCACGAGAAAAAATTAATTGTGACATAACAACTCTTAATTTCTGTAATTTTAAAAACAACAAACGCAAAATTAAACGAGCAGACCGGTACCTGCTTTCATCAACATACTTGAACTATTGTAAAGATGAAGGTTGACGTTAATTAGACATGGATAATTTTGAATTATTACGATTAAGATTGAGCCGAACGGTGCGAACAGAACCTGAAAATACATCACTTTCACGAGTGAAACTGATCCCGAAGACTGAGATTTGTTCCATCCAAGGTTTCACTCATCAAAGCCTGAACCTAACCCGGGTTCCGCTACGTTCCTTTTACCTGTTTATTTACCAGGCGACGTGAATTCGGCATGCAAACACAACAAAAAAATCGGTCCTTCCCAAAACTGCTTTCTTCACTTGAACCGTACCAAACAGACACGACCACCATTCACGATCGTCAACAACGGTCAAACCCGCGGTAGAAGGCACGTGTCACGTCGCCCAAACACTCGGTTTTGTTTGAGAATGGTCGAAAAATGCCTTGCACGCAACACACTCGACGCTGAGGCTTGGACTGCTGCTTGATATCCGGAGCGTTGGAGGTTGGAAGTGTGCGCAGCGTTCCCCCACGGTTGATGAGTAAATGCGAGGTCACGCTGAAAAATACCCCCGTGATGCTCGGAACAGAGCTAATTCTCCACGTCGAAACGAGATGAAACACGCCCCTACACCTACACCTNNTTATTTCGTTCGAAGAGTCCGCGTCTTTTAACCGTACCACCTTGAAGTCTTTCGCAATTTCTTTCCTCGTTAATTGGTTTTCGGAAAGTTGGAAGCGATTTCTTGTTAAGAGTTATTACAGTTCGAAATTAATGCGATGATTCCTTCACCGTCAATGTAAATAGTTCATTGTTGATCGTTGTTATCATGACATTGACTCGATCACGTAGACATTTCAATTTTGCATATTATCTCTACATTTTTATTTAAAAAGCGATTTTTGCTTAAACTGCAATTTATATTCTACAGCTTCTACATCAAAATTCGTAAAACTAGATATCTAATTTACAAAATCTCTTAAATGTTAACAATGTTATTATGTGGTTTTAATCTTTTTAAACGAGACGAAGTCCTAACTGAATTTTCAAGGATCTTACATCAGATGATTTATAACCGAAGTCGAAGTAAAATGAAGACGTTTATGATTATTGTCCCCTAATTTCTAAGTTCTGATCAAAATTTTGGTATCTAAAAATTGGTTGTTTATACCAAAAAGTTTCCATCTATTTGTGGGAATTATCGGATCATAAAAGTCGAGACGTTATAATACCTAACGTGAAAATTCCGATCTTCGACACTTGATTGTTTAAATCGTTAATACCGCACAGCTTAATGTTGTCATACGATACATTCTTAATATACTTTAACATGTGGTAATTTTACACAATATAACAAATTTTCTGATTCACTTTGCCTGACATCAGAATTGTATCATCGGTTATCCCACACCGCAGTTAAACTTACGAGAATGCTACGGCAAATTACAAATCTACAATTAATATATGCAAACGATATCGCTAGAATCAATACATTTTTCGGTGGAAAAAAAATCAAATATGCACAGCTGAGAGAAACAAGTTTTAAACATTCATGTCTTTATAGATGTTTGATATGTCATTTTGACGCATTAATTTGACAGCTGTTCTTATAATTTCGTTCTAAACTGTACCTAATAAATATTAATAATGATCAAGTTTACCTGTTTACACATTCGTCACGTACATATGGATCAATATCTATTTCGTCATAAAAAGGTTTTTTATCAGTTTCATTTTTCCAATCCTCAAAACAGCACCAAAAACAAAAAAAGTTGTTAGTTTTAGGCTTTCTCAGAACGCCTGTACGTATTTTATTCAAAGAAAATCATAGTAAAAGAAATGCTTTTACTTTGAAAGTAGGCCATAGATTCAAGCACAAAGACGTGAGAACTTATTAAAGGAAAATTTAATCAATTTCTTTCTATAAGTAAATAATTGAATAATAACAAATAATGATGCAAATTTCACAGTAAAAGCATTTACTTGTCATTATTAATATTGTAGACTATCTCCGACAGATCCTGAGTTTTTACAACTTCAATGTGATTTATAGGGGGCTTTGCAACAATCGTAAATCGCCAGAATTTGGACGACAATATCGGTATTATATACATGACATATCGATTTATTAATAAACCAATTATTAGTTTTGAAAGACTGTCCATTTAAAATTGTTTGTGGTGTAATTAACCAGATTACCTATTTATTGAATTAAAATTTCCAGCAGATTCAATATTGTTGTGGTTTTAAGGTAAATATTAAAACTGTTTGTTAACTATTACATCTATCAATAACATTTTATTACAATCACCTCGCTTATTTAACAAAAAAATCACTTTAAGTGTTATTAAATTGAAATAAATTTTATAAAACTACACTGATCATTAAATTCTAACCATGTAAAGGTAATAACGTGGGTAATAAAAGTTACACCTTGACGACTTGCCGACTTCATTGCCGTCGGCAACTTCGAGCGACTACAACTTCAGTTAGGGCCATCAATTTATTTTAATTTTAATAATAAATATAATTTTCGGATAGTAAAAGTTAACTCCTGATTGATAATTGTCGGCAACGTGTTAAACATCCGATCACGAAATTTCTGATGTGACCCGAAATGTATAAGAATTCAATAAATCATGTGAACTTATGTGTCAGAAATGTTAAGGTAAAATATAAATCAGGTCAGATATTCCACTCCTGTTTTATGTTTTCCCTGAATTTTTCCACAATATATAAAGAACACAAATTTTATTTTACATAATTAAAAGAAATACTAATACTAGATTACTAATACCAGATGCAATAACAAGACAAGTAAGATATTACTACTTAAAGCAGCAATAACGGTTAAAATTTAACCTAGGTTTCGCCCAGTTTGCTGAGTATTATTGTTAGGAAGAAATTATGTCCTTGCTGATGATGCCCAACGAACTGGACGAAACCTTGGTTCAGCTTTAATAAATTAATTATTGCTGTAAAAAAGATGTTTCTATTACGGATTTAAAATACGACTACATTGTATATACATATGTATTTACAAGAATATTTCAGTGATTTACCGGTGATAAAAATTTGTAAAAAAATTCATTATTTGCTTGTAATACATAACTTTTGATCATTTTTTAAACTACAACATTCAAAACTAATTTTTCAGGTTTATCTGTAGAGCTCAATCTAGACGCTAACTATCGCCTCCACATAAATTTTAGCAAAAATCGATACATTTTCTAGGCAGGTATCAAGTGACACACCAACACGTGAACACAACCTACTCTTCTAAATAAATTTTCGATTTTATCACATGTTACAGCGAATATATCGTTGATTTTTAAAACATCCACTGCTAGAGCGCGTTTCAAAAGTTTAAAATCATCTGCAGTGACAAAATGACGATGAATTTCTTAAACAAAACCCAAGCGAAGTTGTGGCTTAACCTAGAAATTAATCAATAATTCTGAAAAATCTCTGCAGAATTTTGGCTTCGGGGCTAAACCCATATATTGCAAACATTGCATTTGATACAAATTAAAATGTCAAGTACAACTCATTTTCAAGAATAAATTCAGTAGGTACATTGATAAACGGTTATTTATATAAAAACGTTGTTAAAACTTCCGTTTTGCGAACTATCGCTCAAATCAATAATTCAAACTAATGCAATGCAGTAATACTACTATTCTTGATATCAGCAAAAATAATAACTATTAAAAGTATATCATCACTTGATAGCAATATCCTTGTTGATATGTGAACATCCGGCCTGATGGACGTGCCGGGTGTTGGCTCTGCCTTGCAATATTGCTACTGGTGCTTCACCAGAGTCCATTACAGACAAACGGTAAGAAGACGCATGAGATAGTCTTCAGAAATGACTGACTACATTATGCACTACTATTAGCGTATTACACACTCGGAAACAAACGTAAGTAATTACCGTCTCGAATTATATGAAGAATTTCATCGTAAGTACCCTCAATTTGAGTTATGTCGATCTATCCTTAAAAGCAGTGGCGGTTGGTACAGGGAGGGTACACGGGCATTGCCCCCCCGCCCCAATTCAAAGTGGACAAACAAAAATTAATAATTCTTTGAAATAAATTTAATATTTTTTTGTATATTGAATACGTATTTGCAATCACCTCAAAGTTTAAATCGGCGCGCGGTTCACAATCTTGGGTATTTCATTCTCCTCAATTGTACACATTAAGCAGTTAGCGCCCTCTCGTCCTAATTTGTAAATTAAAAAACAGTATTTTTCTAAAAGTGAGAGTGTGTCTAGAAATTTTAATTCCAGCATGTATAAACATGCTGAATGGTTATGTGATTACGATATTTTGTTTCGTATGTTTATTAGACTTTATAAGACTTTCTGCACTTGCAATGTGCTCTATAGAGAAAGAGTTTATTCAAAGCACAGAAAATTTCAACGAGCTAGTCATAAACCATTTTGCCTTTCAAAAGGACCAACGTCTTGATTTTACTTGTAAAATACTGAATTAAAATGTACCTCATTACCGTTGTATTTTCTATTTGATATGTAAGAAGTAAATCTATTTATAGCACGCTTTTGAACTCAGATTTGTCGATTGTGAATTAGGCCTAATGGGGAAACCACATAAAAAAAAAGCGCGCCTTACACGCTACCTATTTGGTATATGCCCCCCCTTCTGATTTTGTAACGAGTCGTCACTGCTTAAAAGTCATAATAACAAAATATCTACATTAATCTTGCCCTCTTCCTAAAAAATATATGTTTATATAACTCGGTAACTTCCCGGCGATACATGTACACCATGAAGTTTCAACTTATCACAATTTGGACGAATTTTTTTAATTCAATTTTCAATTTTTCACCATTGTAGTCTATGTACCTTTACGCAAATTCATATTAAAATTTGTTTTAAAAAAACAACGAGGCCACTCAAAACTTATCCCTAAAGAACAACTTTTCGGATAACGATAAAAGTTATGTTCAAAAATTTTAGCAGTTATATCAACGACGAGGAACTATGATAAACTCATCCAACTCCTGAAAAGTTCCGTAATGTTAAGTGAGTGGCATCAAATTGATGTAGCGGCTTCGAATTACTGGAACCATATAAAGAAAACAGGAGGAAATTAATCCTGATACGTTCTTCTTTTCTCGTAATAAATTGTTTATTTTCCATTTCGCTAAATTAGATGTTTCTGCACAAAACTTCCTTTCGGACAAACAGTTAGTACCAGTAACCATTTTATCCTATTGGTGTACTATTAAACAATTATTGACTTTATTAATCATCGTTAAATTGATGTGCAAAATACATGATTACATTTTCCTTCAATTATTTCCTGTTTGGCTATTGTAAAATGGATTAAATTACATGTAATAACATAATTTTATTTCCAAACATTCGGAATCTAAACAATCAGCTTCTAACATTTCAAAAAGTAGATTTCCTTCATTTTCTCGCTCAAATTCCGGTAATTTCCCAATGTTTTGATAATGAAGTGACCTCTACAATTGAAATAAAACATGAGGATGTAAAATGCAACATAAACACAAGCACATGATGTGATTGTGGCAGGAGCTAGACCGGAAACAACAGATTACGGAACCGGATCGGCAATGCGCAAGCTTACGGAGGCTCGCCATGCTGCAGTTCAAAGATAACCAGAATTACGTCATCAATTCGCAGCGCATAATGCAATAAAAGTGATCCGCGTGACCCACAAACGCTCACGAGATCAGCGTGACAAACCGGCAAAGGCGTGGCATGACTGAAAATTGACCTCCAAATTGACGCTTCTACGATGTACGATTCTCTCGCCCCCCAGTCTATGAACTACAAACGCACCCTTAAGTGTGCGAGCTTGAAGCAGAATGTCGTAGTTAAAATGTTGGTTTATATTCGGCCGATTACCAGCCGACAACATAACTTTATGCCAACATTTTTCTCAATGGGAAGGGAAACGACACATTTCTGGCAAAAACAAGCTCGTTTAAAACAACAACAAACAGTTACTTTTACGACTCGATCGAAATAGATATAGCATCCCCATTTCGCTTCTTCGAGTGCTCCGCCTCGTCGAAATTGTCATCTGGACTAAAGTTTATTGATTGTTCGTAAACTGGCCGCGCTAACCAGAAAGTGCATCAAAGCGCCATCTATTGACAAGCTGTGCTATCCAGAAACAGGAACCTTTCGACTTAAATTACCTCTTCATTCAAATTTATTTGCTGTATTTATTACGAACGGTAGTTTCATGCACCGTTACAAATAAACAAGGGTTATTTTTACTCACCACCAATTTGCTGGGCAGCTTTCTGCAACAAAAAAAGAAACTCTTATTAAGAACGAAATTATGCGAAACCAAATTCGATTTTATCAAAGTTATTTGAATTTTTCCACACTGCTTAGCGACTATGGATTTTATGCACCACGTGGGACAACCAGGTCGAATCGAGCAATAATTTTCTAATCCAACATTATAATTTTCTAGCTGGCTTTATTGAAACTGACCTTGCTCCTTAGCAAATAACTATCCAATGTACATTTTGCCTCACATCGGACCAGTAAACAGGTCTAAATATAGAAAAGTTATATAGATGAAAATGGCTTAATTACAACGGCTTTCTAAGTCGTAAACTTGACAAAACGTCGATAACTCATCGCAAAGTCAAGGAACTTTTTTTAGAAACGACTCGACAAAATATGCTTTTAATGGGGGCTGTCAAATATTTCACTTCACCTAATTGAACACAATTACATAATGAGATTAATTATTTCTAAATTAATGCGCATAATCGTCAACAAGAGCAAATATGCGTTTTGCTTGGACTTCACAATCTATGTCACTATGGCAAAAATTCGAAAAATACGTTAATTTGCATACAAACAATTTAAGCGCTTGCAACCGGTACTTAGCCACAGGAATGTTCATTTAAGTTTAGATTATTTAAGACTGGTTTAACATTGAACTTTTTCCCCTTACTTCTATTATTTATTATTTCACAAAATTTCATAACGACCCTTGTAGATGAATGCGGTCATTCAGGTGTGATATTTCTGTGGATGTGAGACAATGGAAATGGGTGCCCACACGCGTACCCAAACAGGTTCCAAACAATTTTAAATTATTCAATTATGAAATAAAATCATACATTAATGAGAGCTAGTCTCCGAATATCGGAAGCGTCCAAACCTCGGGCGTCCAGAGAATGACTGCGAGGTTTGACGAAGGGCAGCTCTTCCTTCTTGCTGTTTTTCATCCATCGGAAATAATGCGACATTTTTAACACTGCACTCGCGTTCGGTTACATCTTTCAACTACGACGACTGTAAATAAGAAATCCTGAAATGTGTGGTCGCGGCGAAAGCACCACGAAAGCTAAACGGTTACGGTCATGACTAAAAAATCGTCAAGAAGCACCTGATACACCGAACGAACGGCGATTTAGAAATTTTCCTTGACGTTGAGAAAATAAACAAATAAAAATTCATCGATCATCATCAAATGATGGGATCACTTTACTGGAACTTAGATCTCGATGATTCGCGTTGACGCGGCTTTCGACTCAAACAAAAAGGCTTTTTGTTACAATAGGCGTATTGAGAACAGATAAATACTGGAACAAACAGACTTAAATGATTTAAGTCTAATGCATACACGATTTTTTGTGTACATAACCACAATAATTAATCCTAGATTATGCAAGGTGATTTATTGGGTCGATTACACCTGACATTTCTAAGTAACAACACCTGCTTACAACGACGAAACTTGTCATTTCGTTTAATCAGTCGCTGCGAATCCAAAAAATTGCAATATCTTCGATCGTGTGACAAATGAGAATTTGGTAAGTAAACCGCAGATAGATCAGTGTGAATAAATAAGAATCCTACGCACCCAGCAACATACTTCATGAGAAATAAAAATTTATGACCCAACAAATTTACCGACGTTCAGGTGTAAATAATTACAAAACTTTCAGCTTAACAGCGAAATTAATTTTTGTGATAAATAATCGTAAATCATATTTTTATCTCCAATTCGTCTACTTAGCGGTACCTAATTGACACGATGACACGGGAACTCAAAAAACGTAACCATTTAGCTTTCGGACTTTTGGTTGACATTGTAAGAAGACTATCTAAGGACAAGTAATAGACATCTGGATAAAGGTTTTTATATGTTTTAGATAAAACGTAATAATTATTACCTACTATTAACACAATTAACAAACAACACACGTCTATCAACCATTAGCAAAAAAAAGTCATCGCACTTTTTCAAAAATTCGCGATCACTGATCAAAAAAAAAATCACAGGATTGACACACCAGAAGCTGTTAATAGATTTGGTAAATTTTGAGCACTTACGTTCGTCTTTTTAACGAGTTCGTATTAATCAAACAAGAATGATAATGCGATTATGTAATTACTCCATGGTTAAAAAGAAATTAAATTCGTTCGGTTCCACGTGTAAATAATTTCGAAAAAGTTGGAACCGGCGGCCACCCGGTAACAACAGGATACTTCTATTTCAAACAGACAATTTAACCGTTCCCAAACAATTGGCCCTAATCAAGATTCCAATTAAAACAGTAGTACCATCACACACGATCTCGCGACCGGAACAGAGGCACCAAAAGACACATTTTGCACGGTACTAACTCGAATTTCGATTTCCGCGCCTATCTCAACCGGTCGCGAGATAAAACTAACATGTACTTGATGATAGAACGCAACACAATCCGTCTCCCTACTTCGTTCGCTGCAAGGAAGAATTTGCGTAACGAAGAACAGCTGATCGAAAATAGTGTTAATTTGAAGAAAATCCCAGTGGAATCGTTCACCTTGACTTTTTTGTTTGGCGATTAGAAAACAGTGGAAGAAGCATATATTTCCACGTCGTAAATTACTCCCTCACGTGCTGAAAAACAAAATATTTACATGTGTGATTGTCGAGTGTTCCCACAAATGTAAGAAAACATTCGGACGACCATAAAGAACCGAATATTAACTATCGGGTCCCAAGCTCTTGTGTTTCTTACACAACGTAAAAATTGCCCAACGCTTGAGACAACAGATGAAGGCACAACCGCCGTAAAAATTTATGACTTCGTCGTTTCGGAGGCTCACGTGGCATCCGACAAAAACACGCATCGCTCATAGTTGCATCGGCCAGTACACGACTTTTTATCTGTCAACCAAGGAGAAATTACGATTAAAATTAATTATTGCAACACTCAAATGGTGGTTTAATTGCTCGTCACAGAATGGAAAAAAATGACAACCGTTCAATGACAGAATTCAATTTTCTTCTATTCCCAAAAAAAAAACCACAAGATCCACAAAAGAAAAACCGAAACGGGAGACTTGGCGATGACGCACATTATAAACAAAACAAAAACATGACTGTAAAGTTCATGAACTTGCTGTCCTTATCATTATTGAAACTTGTTTATGAGCCATTAATTTAAAAATTTGAATTCTCACAGAAGTCCGCAAAAACAAACTTTATCGAATCCTTCCGATAATCAAGCGAAAACTGTTTACTTGCGAAACAATAGTGTGGAAAAATTCCCCAACAAAAAAATTCACATTATTACCTTGCGTCTTTCTTCAGGCGGGACACTGGCGTGAGATCTGTTCCTGAAAATGTCCATCACTTTGGTCATCGGGCTTCTGTTGGACGAACCGGCCGTCACAGTGTGATAATACTGGGTATGGGAGCCACCATCTCGAACTGGATGGGCAGATCCATCACGTGGGGCTTTAGGACGGGCATGCATCAAACCAGTATGCTGGAAGGAGATAAAATCGTTTAATCATCAAGTGCTAATTTGTGCCACATTAAGCAATTCATTTTTACTATGTGTTAAAATGAAGACACACACACGGCCCACATTAACAACTCTCAATTCAATTTAGATATTATGGAAGTATGCAACCCAAAATACAACAAATTTCTAAATATAAATTATTGACTTGCTGTTCACGCAGTTTGATTAACGCTTTGCTTTGACTTTGCTTCCTGCGCCTATTTCAGTTTCACCTTAACAATGCATTTTGTTATCAATTCCGCTCGTCATCTTGCTGCGTCGTGACTCTTTAGACTGGTCTTAGTCTTGGTTGGTTTATACAAAACACATAATTACTTCTCGAGTTAAATTAGAAGTCTTCGTCCAGTTAATTCTTAACGAAAGTGGTATTTCTTTCATTTCTAGAAGTAATTCCAGCTATGTGAGTCGAGTTGTACTGCTTGTGTTAATTATACGAACTTCAAGCCGGTTTTACGCGATTAACTCATTTTATTGTATTAAATCAAAGCTTATGTTACACTGATCAAGTTCAAAAAATTCAGATAATGGGTGTTTCTAAAAATACACTACATTTTCGAAATACATTTCATTCATTTTTATAATGATAAGCTGATTTGAACACTGGGTTTATTAAATTTAAAATAATCCATTTGCCTCAAAATGGGGTGAAACTTTTTAATAATGAAAAAGGAAAAAATTGCCGAATCCACGTTTTTCAAAAGTTGATTTATTGTATTGCGCTTTCTATCATCTTCAGTGCATCAATAACGAAAAAAGAAACTCCAGTGTCATAGAATTGACAATTAAAAAAAAATGGGAATTGTTAAAGTTAGAAACAAATTTTATAGAGGAACTGGCCCAAGGAATTTCTTCCATATTTTCAAGCTTAATCCATATTAAGTAATTTTTTTTACCGTTTATTTATTCGACTTATTTAAAGGAAAAATAATTTGTATGCTTCATATATTAATCACCATAATAGCAGTATCCGTGATGTGTGAATATCCGGTCTGATGGCCGTGGTGGCAGGCTTGTCAGTTAGTTATAATAATTAAAAACAAAAAAAAAAAAAGTTCATAGGAATAATTACTTGGAGATCTACAAAGCCTGTTACATAAATTAAAAAAATATATATACTATAACAAAAAAATTTAAAAAATATTTCGTGAAATACAATTTTCATTAAATAACAAATTTAGATGAACTATTAAAATTAATTTATGTCGAAATCTAATTCAATGACTTCTTTTATAAAAATAAATACGCTGTCACATTAGCGGGCAGTGTACCAACCAATTTAAATAAATCATAACGCTTTGAAACAAATAACAAAAATCACAATACATTTTTTATAAAACCATATTTAGTCGCTTCCATTGAGAAATTTTTAATACATTTTCAATATTAACCAACATAAATCCTTATTATTATTATTATTTTTTTTTGTTCTCTTGACAATGGCAAAACCATTTTACATTTCAGCTCCTTTAAAAATTGGACTGCTGCTACTTTTAATGATAGTGTAAAAAAATAAAATAACCAATTACCTCAAGTATCCTTAATTAATTCGATATTAATTAATCTAGATATATATCACGAATTACGGAAGAGGACCCCCGACAAAAAATATCTTGTAAAAGAATAACAATCGAACAAGCAAGTTACAGAAATGTGACTTTGTTTATCAACTGGAATGTTAATTAAAAACGTAATATATTTTGTAGCATAAAAAATAACATTTTTTAAGGTGGGTTCCTGTGTCCTTATCCGGAGAATTACCCAGTTAAGTTAGAATGAACCAGAAGGTTAAATATGACCAGCAAGATTCGCAAAATCGTGGAGTGATGGCAATTTCATTTTAAATCTACCGCCGGAAGTAAACACCCCACTCACATCATCGCATGACGTCACATAGGGCGTAACAAGAGATAAGTGGATTAACTAATTAACGCTTTTTTGTTGTTGTAACGTTACAATTCGAGCTCTGATGTGCTGATGGCTGCATTTCTCCTCGTTCTTACAAATCCAAAAAAAAAATCTCGATTTTGTTATCACACTGCAGAAAACCAGCCCAATCTGCGAGTTATGAAATAATCCAATGAGGTTAATGCTAAAAATACAGTTCCTCTAACCTTGCCACTTGAAACCGCCAACAGTCTCGTTTCTGCACGGTCATATCACTTACCAACATCGCGCTCTTCATGGACGCCATAAACGCGCTTCCCTTCTTCTTGCTGGCGTCAGAATTCGACCTTCCCCTAAACGCGTCCAACATGCCCGTCTTCTTGGGACTCTGGACATCGTCCCCGGACTTCCGCCTTTCGGCCGAGTTGGACCTGGAGGCGGAACCGCTCCGACTGCCCGAATGCTTGTCCTTCTTCTTCTCCTTCTTACCCTCGCTCTTGCCGTCTTTGGGCTGCTTGCCCTTCCCGTCCTTCGACTTCTGCTTGGCGACGTCTTTGCTCTTCTGCTTGCTGTCCGCTTTGGAACCCCACGTGCCGGAGCGCGGCCGGGGCATCGACTGGGGATCGACATCGTCGCTGGTGATGGTCGGGAGGGGCTGCGAGCCGAGCTCCTGCAACGGAAAATATGGTCAGGTCGAGCGAGATGGAAATCTAC
This sequence comes from Asbolus verrucosus, assembly GCA_004193795.1. Classification (NCBI taxonomy): domain Eukaryota; kingdom Metazoa; phylum Arthropoda; class Insecta; order Coleoptera; family Tenebrionidae; genus Asbolus; species Asbolus verrucosus. The sequence goes on along the minus strand of QDEB01133072.1, from coordinate 18,048 downwards.
CATTACCATAAACTTAAAAGTTAAGGAGAGGTCGGGCGATGCAGGAATGCGCATATCGAAACGCGAGATTTGCAACGAGTATGGCGACCAAATTGCAAACGAGTTCCTCGGGATTCATTGTTAAATGAGACAGTTTCGATGCAAAACGGCGAAGGCTTAACGTTTCAAACACCAACACATCAATTAACCCACTTGCGACTCATATGCAATGCGAGAAATGCGAAAGGTGACGAGGTGACGCCAAATTCGATATCGAAAAAAAATTACCTTGAGTGACATTATCAAAAATACATCAATTGTCAAAAAATTTAGAACACTGTACGTTGTCTATTCACGAAGGTGTTTTCACGGCGTAGAACATATGAAAATTCCTAATATTGAAAAAATCTCCTTCGTAATAACATTTTCACGACCCCATCAAATAATCATTTATTTTATGGTGCGCCAATGACGAAAGAGTGCGAATTACTGTTAGGCAACACATTTAACGCGAGCGTTATCGAACTGTCTAACTGTAGGCAACCATTTTTTTTTTATATCATACAACTTTAATACAGTATCATTCCATTTATTTATTTATACGGACAGGGGAACGTTATAGATATCATCTCAAATAATCGTTTGAATGTATTACTGTTATTAGCAGAAAAATATCTGATCACGACTTATGAAAACTCATGGTAGGCAGATACAAAAAAAAATTTTTGATTTTATCGTGAACCATCAAAAACATGCGAGTACTGACCTTTCTTTTGGAAAATGCCAAACTCTCCTCGACGCAGTCGTCGAGATTTTTCAAAAATAATTCTCTGAACATTTTTCTACTTGCCACACTCCAAACCGTCACAAACAAGTTCAAAATAAACCATTTCTTAAAGCACTTTAATTTCGGCGCAATCAACAAGTTCAGTCGAGTTCGAACTGATACAACTTCGCACCCTGTCCAGCAACCAACCTCCGGGAAAGCACATGAGGAGACTGGAACCGGAGGAATACTCTGCGTACGCGTGCGATGATGACGTTCGGCATCGTGGCGCCGCGAAGACGACGCTCTTGTTATACAACTTTGCGGTGAGGGTGGAAATTCAACTCTGTCATCAACGGAATTGCAATGACAACACGGAAAAGGAGACATCAAGAATTCGATGAGGTAAGGCAACGGCGAGTAGTAAACACGACGATAATTAATCCCATTAATCGTTTTATTTACGTACAATTTAAATTTGAACTGGACTTATGTTTATTTTGGGCGATCGAATCCATTGTTCAAACATGGAGTGCATCATGTCGATACTTGACCTACTTCGACTGACCTGCTCAAGAACCAACGAAGAAGAATACGCTCAGCCTTAGCGATGGTTTTATAAAAACGCAGTTATGGTATCTAATTAGAAAAGACCTCGGTTTTAATGATTCCGATTATAACGACATTCGATTATTACGAATAAAAGATAATAGCGGTGCCCAAAGCGGCAACTCTCTGTACCAACGCAAGTGCGTACGTTGCTCCCACGCGAGTGAACAAAATACATGCTTAAGAAAATATGGGACTCGGAGGGCTTACATCAACGTTTTTCCACATTCCTTCGAAAAAGGTGCGTTTAACATTTGATGTTTACACAGGTGTTTTATCGTGCACTTACCAATCATGCAACACTCGTACAAAAAAGGGTTTACAGTCTGCCTCATGGTCAGTGCATGGGCATTTTTTTTGCAATGATAACAACCGACAATGATAAATCAAAAAAAAATGTTAATATATTACTCCAGACCGCAGCCGAGGTCAAGTTCAAAGATGAGCTGTAACCGCCGATTTTAGAGTTGGAAAATTTTTAATCTCTGCCATACAACATGAGTAATGAAGGATGAATAACAATAAATTTCCTATTTTACTACACCTTACTAATTAGTATTTAGCGGTGTAACACAAACCGCAAATGTGGAAAGTTGAAAGTGACGGAATACTTACGCAAAAACGATGACCACTCAAATACACTGATTTTGACTCGATCGATCAAACTCATCATTGCGTTAATCTCACAGTTCAATTAAGAAAGACAAAATTCTAATTAAATTGTGGAAAGAAAAGGACTTTTGTCTACTAGTGTTCACTAAATCTATATCAAAAGAATTTCCTCATGGCTAATCTGCTCTGTTTCTTGATTAAATTGTGTCATAAATAAGACTTCATGACAAACGGCAGTGGAACATCTGGATAGAACGGTCCCAATGCTCGATGTTCAAGTTTTTCGAGTAAATAGAACCTTAAATTTTTCTTATTTATATTACTGTTACTCGACTATTACTACTTCTATGAATTCCCTTAACCCTAAGCCTATTTCAGAAATTGATTATCTGGTTGATATAAAAGGAACATTTCAAATATGCACATAAATAAAAAAAATTGTGAAAAATAAATAAATCATACTTTTGGTTGCCGTCAGCGGCAACTTGGTGCCGAAAGAATACGAAACCAGACAGCGGAAATCGAACTAGTAGACATTACGTAAGGGAAAAAAAGCAACACACACACACACACACACACACACAAATCAAGAAATCCGCATTAAAATTCAATACTTTTTTTGAAAAATGAAAATATATTATTTATTTTATATACAAAAAACTGATTATTATTTATTAAAAACATGTTTTCCTTTTTAATCTGATTATATTGACCGATGAATAATTACTTCTCGAATGAAGCGATAGCCATTTTTTTTAATTACAAGGATGTGTATGTAGACTTGATATATTATTAAAGACTGAATTTTACATTGTGAAAAAGACAAACTCTCTAGAACTCCACTATCTCAAAAAACGATTAAAATACAATTGCTTATTCGATCAACGTATGTCGCAGATATTTCATGCAGAATAAAATGTGAAATAAATTAGACAGGTGATTAATTTGCTTAATTTTATGGAAAATAACCTAAGATTCGACAACAATACACTGGGTAGACTTTAAGATAAACAAATAATGTTTACGACACCGCTTCTAGACTTATTTTTGTCAAATGAATACAATGAACACCGTTCTTAGATTAGAGTTGAATAATGATTAATGAAGTGACGGCAATGTGATGAATAAATTTCGCTATTGTTTTCTTGGCCAAAAGTATCAATAACATGGATTTATGAATTAACGAAATTATCATGTATTAATTAATCAGTCTATCGATTTGCAGTAAAACCTTATATAATATTAGCTATCCGTAATATACCTAATGACCAAAAACCTTTAGCGGTTTGTAAAATGAAGTAAACTTAATAAGTTTCATAATAAATGCACAGACTGCCTTGTGTAGAGCATCCAGTCAATAGACTGATATTAAGAGTTTTAAAAACTTTACAACGTAAGGTAAAAATATCTTTTTTATTTCACGTTTCTTCGAAAGGTACAGTTAACTTTTTCCAAATGAAACACTACATCATTTTTTGTGTTCAATTAAATGTTTTTATTCATTTTATGGTTAAACTCTACTCATTCTGATCCATTTTCATTGGGATATTTCCTAAATTTTGAGATCTAATTCAAAACGATAAAATACGATAAAAAACGATTTAATACATTTATTTAATAAATACTTAAAAATTATTAAAATGTGTATGAGAAGAAAGAAAACTGTTGTTTTCAATTTGCGAGATACTTTGTTAGCAGCCTTTTCATTTAACTAAAAACAATACATAAAAAAAAATGCATCACTTTTTATCATTTTCGGATTAATTTAATAAAATCTGAATATAATGCAGAAACAGGATGCAGCTGTCATAGAACATGCACAGAAAACAATGAACTACAAATGCAATTTTCCCAACATTTTCTTTTTTAAAGAAGTCCTCTTGGAAAGTTGGCGAAAAATGCCCACATGTTTTGTTTAGATAACTCCCGTGACTGACAAAAAGGATTAAATTTCTTAAAATTGGGTGTGCTTCTGTGCTTTGAAAATGTCCGTGTACATCAACAGCGTTCAAAAACTGAAATCTAAATTTAAAACAGTAAATTAATTAATGAAATAATCAAAATCGCACTAGCGTAACGCTCTGGCAATTACAGATTTTATTTTTTGTAATATTTAGATTATGATATTCTCAAATTAATAAGGAATTTAAACTGTCATTTTGAAAAACTAAAATTACCAATACCCCCATTTCTCAACTGATTGANNTGGCATGATAAAAAGTATTTTAGAGTCTGTGATTTTTTACTCTGACTCGATAGAATATCCCTGCACTCACACCTAAACCCGAAACTGTGGGCAGACACAATAAGGTCACAACTCCCTTTTTTGTTTTGGGGCGTATTTTTCCAACATTTCCAGATCAATACAAAACTTTCAACAACAGGAAGAGATTCTAGATTGCAAAACGCTTGTCCAACCGTATTTAAATCAACGAACTATATTTATTTCCTAAATTCTGTATTATCTCTCATATGACTGAAACATATATCCTCATTTTTGTGAAATAGCACGAAGTTTATCAAATATGTATATGTAAACATTCGATTTGTTTACTACTTTCGCTTCATAATAAAACGTATCAAGAGCTACCAATACCGTTGGCATTGACTAAAGCATAAAAATTAAGTCCATTACACTATAATTATTTACGATTGTCACTGCTTATTTTATTGCAAGAAGTATCGCTGTAAGTAGTAAATAGTAACCATAGGAATATTTATTGAAGAATTATGGATAAAAATAGACAAATCCCTCTACTTTTTCTATTTCGGAAAAATCATCAAAAAAATCTAATCATTTCACAAATACTCATGTGTACCTACATACGTACCTACGCAAACAAAAAACTAATTAAGATAACGAATATTTATGTCCTTTTATGAGGCATTTTATTTTTTTTTAATGATTAAATGATAAATTATTATATCCATAAATTATCAGCCAAGTATAAAAATGAAACATCTTTTTTGGTAACATTTTGATAAAAAGATTCAGGATCATTTTCACATATTGTTAAGTTTCATGCACGTCCTTTGTTCATTAATAATCCAATTAAACATAGGTCCAAATATTTCTAATGGAATCAAAGTCCTTCCTTAACTTCATATCTGCATATGCTTTTGGCTTTTTGTAACCTTCATATTATCTTTCTGGGAAATTTAAGCAGAGACGAATGTTGCAATTTACACAACTGAACAACCCACATATTTCATTCTGACTAGAATCACAATGAGACACTGTCTCTACCAATATCGATGTATCACTGCTTAAGAGTTTAGATGTTACTAATAATAGAAATATCACAATAGAATACGCAGCAGTAAAATATCTATTTTATTATTTCTGGTAACCATAACGTAAAAAAAAAAACAATAATTCCTGTATCAGAATTGAGATATTGGTACTTTTCCGTCCTTTGTTAATTAAATCTTCAGCTGAATGCTATTATTAAAATAAATGTTAAAACTGAAAACTTAACAGCACCATCCATCCACAAACAATAAAGAACGAGAAGATAAAAAGAGATAAAAAACATTTCCTGCTTTAACTGTGTCTAAATAACTGTTACGATATGCTCGGCGAATACATGGTCAAATGTAATAATTTCATTGCAAATTTCATCCTGATAGTCCAATAGTTCAATAAATTGGTATGTACAACCGGTTTTTACTGATATGTGAGTGGTTTTAATTGCGTCACTGGTTGACGGTTATCCCATATTGGGATTTAGTTTCGCTCCATGGAACAGTTGCAAATGTACAAAAAAAAGACCAGAAATGATGTTAGCCCAAAGCTGTCCTAATGGTAAATCGAACAATAACAATAATAATGGTGCTCGAAGCCAATAAGGAAATTTCAGTGTCCGTATTAACCGATAAAAAGCGATAATTACGACATAACTGGACCAACGGCTGAATTATTAACAGCAAATACTATCAATAGAAGCGTAGTATCGATTCACCTGTCACTTTCACATGACTACCACGGTCGTTGACATGACGTTGGTAAGTATACCAATAGCTTGTTATAGATTTCAACAGCAACTTATTCTTGGTTAGTCACTGAACAAACGCCAGGAGCTGACGACACTCTTAGCAAGGTTAATTAGGTGCGAAAACACGATCCCGAGTAAAGTTTCTGTTGACTCTGCCTGACTCACCTTCTTCAGCTCTGTGGGTGATCTTTTTACCCAAATATCTTCCGTGCTTCCGATGCAGTCGATCGTCGAGCTGCTGGAGTTCTCGCTCTTCATTTCGATGAGCGACGAATCGAAGAATCTACTATCATAATGAGGTGTCGGAAACGGCGATTTGAAAATCGAGTAAACCGAAGGCCTTTTGGCATCCAGTTGGGGAGGTATAGCGTGCACTGTGTTAGCTTGTCTGTACTGCTGTCTACTGGCGAAAATTTTCGCAGCCTCCGAGGGCTGCTTAGTCTTGGTAATCACGAACTTATGAGTTGGTCCGCTCACTGTATCGATCACAGACGTTTTAGAACCACTGGAGGATTCCGACAGGCTCTTATCACTACCGGAAATCGTCGACATGTTGCTGTTCGAAGGCACTTGCTCTTTCAGGTCTTTCTTCTCTTCGTCCTCGTCTTCTTCGCGGCACTGGGACAGCCTGCGGGCCGAAACCGCCACCCGAGAGGGCAAACTGTTGCTGTGGTTTTGGAAGTAGCGCTTGAAGAACAAAGAACCGCAGAAGTCTCCGTCACCGGTCGCGTCTTTTAAGGCAGCCATGGAGGATTCGGTGTTGTGGTTGATTGTCGATACTAATTCATCGGGTTCGATGTCGCTCTCGTCCGAAAGAGATATCGTCGAAGATGATCCACTCTTTGAAGGCATCGTGGTCAGAGGTTGATGTGCGGGCTCCACACTAACTTGGTCGTTTATAGCTGATTTTTGATGCAGAGACACATCAGAGTCCATCTAGATAAATGTCACTGTCATGCGGAATTCCGAACAGGTGCGACACAGTGAACTCACAGAAAAACAGTTGCTGTCAGAGATCTAGTATAATTCAAAAATTTTTTCCAAGCCTTGAATAAATTGCGAAAACAGTTTGTTGTCCGTTGCACGCTTCCCAAAATTATTCGCGACGCGGATTTTATGAGATTCATCATTTGATATTCATTCAATTTTGTAATGTTACAGTGCCAAGTTCAAGGCTTTATTAAGCACGCCTCGATGTAATATATTCCAAATCATTTACATGTTAGCTGAATATGGCGCGTTTAATGTAACTGGCGTAAGTGTTAACAAAATAACATTTTAATGAAATCACAAAACATCTGCTCACACCCTGACTCAGATTTTTCAAAACAACTGATTGCTTTGAACTTGTTCCAATAAAGACTTCGAAATTTCCTCACCCACACTCTCGGGCAAACTTGAAGCTGCTTAAACCTACATGATTTTTTTTTTGCAAAGAGACAACCTTAAAATGACCGAAAATTTAAGCTCCCATACATTTTGGTTGATTTTTTCAAGTTTAACTATAGGTGATTACGTCAGAAAATGAATAGATAAACTGCATGGACGAAGTAGTAAATATAATGGTCGTAATTATAGCAGCGACTGATCGTATTCATATTCGTTTTAAGGCATAACTGTTATAGCTATAAACCTTGAACAGCTTCAGAAAATCCATTTAATTTTGAGAATTAACCCATAAAATGTTTCTTTACGGAACGCAGTTCCGGCATTTTGCTTTTTTGTTGATGATTTACACGAGATAATAATTTAAAAGCATATGCTATTCCTCAAGTGGTCTTTGTGGATTTATTTTTAAAATATCGTCAATTTTTCATGGAACTTGCCGTAAAATAGCATCTTTATCACACTTCTGCAACAACGTTTGATGAAATCGATAATAAATTTAGACATTTCTAAATGTAATAGGTATCCCGCTCGTCATGCTAACGTCTCCACACATTGTTACGAAACAAATTACGAAAATTAAGCCACACCCACGTGTTTGCAATTATGATTTTATCAAGCCAAAGAGCAATTTACTAATAAATAAATTCGCAGAATTCGTAATACCATTTAACAAACGACTGCTTCTGCAGTAATTATAAAAATGTGGAAGTTCTAACAACAGTTTATTTCCCTAATTGTTCCAGAAAAAACTGGAAAAACCAAAGCAAGAAATGGTTCTAGACTCCATTGAATCGACGGCGACAACGAAGGGATGTTTGCTCTCATGAGGATCTCTCTACGTAAGAATCGCCGATTTCCCTGTGTAATAGGCACGCGTTCTCACGTAATGTTTACATTTGACAAACACTCACAATTTTTTCGCATACGTTCGCACAATAATTCTAGTATGACGCGCAACAACAATAATAAAAATTAATTCTAGCAATTTCATTATTCACACTTAACAATAAAGCGTCTGTTAACGAGCCCGCTTCCATACGTTTAATTTTTTTGCGTTCCGTGGAAATGTGGAAAGTGAGGAAAAGTCACATTTAAGATGACTCAATCGACTCGACTTGGAGACGGCCTTGGTCATGTGCACTATGCTGTCTAATTATTATAATAGCGTTATTTTTGGCCACTTATGCACTTTTGGGTGTACCAAACTATCCGCATTAAAACCACTACACGTGCGCTATTTGCTCGGCTTATCACCAGATTCAATTTCTAGCTGATTGCATGTGCAAACAAAGCAATTATTCCGGTCTATTTTTGGTGGTAACTGTTTAAGTCCTCTTCCTAAAACGCTAATTGAATCTATTAAATATGACAAACTGTTGACGGAAAAAATCAAAATTGTTACCTCCCCACGTTAATTTTTGTCGTTTTAAAACAAAAACGTGGAATTCTACTAAACCACATCAGGTCAAAACCTCTTTGTAGAACCATCTACTATTGTGGAAATATACAAAAAAATTAACATTTGAACAAAGAAAGCTACATCTGGCACACCTATTTTTTAATTTATTGATTTGTGTGACTGTCAAAACAAAAATGTGATCAAAAACAGCGTAATAATCCAATTTAAAAAAACTGACCTCCATGTGATGTATTCAGCTTTTGTTTACTTGCCATTAATCTAGAACAACTATGTGCTTATCAATAAACCGAAAAATTAACACAGTTGCTGATAGGAGATGTGCTCCTTTGACATTAGCGATTGTTAAAATATTCCATACTTGTGACATCATTTCCGTTAAAATTTAAATTAGCTTGACCATTTTGCAACAAATTTCGTGAACACGCGACAAAATTCCAGCGGTATTGTTTAAAACAAATAATTTGGGATAGGGATTTAATAATAGTAACATTATGTATGCACGATTTGTAGGCGATAACCACAAGAATTATCCTCACGTGTTGGCAATCTGAGGTAAAATTTAAATTATTCCATTTTACATATTTAATGCGCCACACTGCAGCACAATCGATTACTTTAGAATTCTGTCGGGAAGGTTGAAGGTGCTATTATTTGTAACTAAATCTCACTGTTGCACAACTGTTCGCTGTTTTATAAACGATTTAAACATTTTCAATTATAAAACCGTTAATGAATAAGTTCTTTGATTAAGGGTTACGATAGGTTAATCGATTTTGTTTTCTGGAACTTCAACTTTTCTGGAAACTGATGACGTCAATGTAACCGATCAAATTATGTAATTGCCTCGTTTGTCATTTTTCCACACGTAAATTTAGATATGTCAGTTAGTTATCACATTACATTTGACAACATGATCCCACTTTTATTTTGGTTAATGACAATGGCAATGATGGTGTACATTCGCCAAATTTGTTCATCTTTAACGCGAAAACAAAATGTTATTTTTATCATTTGATGTCAAATATATTAAATAACTGCTTAAAATACTCTTGCTGTTAAAACTATTATATCACAAACCATTTGGTGTTACTGACTTATCAATGCAAACACATTTTCGACAAATTTCGAAACAATCATTTCATTTTACTTCTGAGTGTGTTTCCCAATCGACGTAATTTCACCTCGAGTTTGGTATTTTAAGTGTATTCCAGTTTCTTAATAAGCTGACCATATTATATTGTCCATAGGTCGAATATTTGAGGTAAAATATGTCTTTCGATTTTCGGTTTTATCCAATGACGTTCCTTATCAAACAGTTTTGTTATAGAAACTAACCCTGACCCAAATGCACGTGCCCCGAAGACGTAATCATGTAATGTAGAAGAAAACTAAAATCAATGTTTATTCACGCAAAACAATTTCGGTATCCCACCGCGTCAATATTTAGACCTAGGTGACGTATATGATAATGGGTCAGCACATTCCAAATTCTCAATCAAATTATAAACTACATTTACAGTTCACGGCACACATCTCTGTACATATTTTAAACAACAGCTCCAGTAAGCGTTTTAATTGGTCCAAAGTACAAACGGAATCATATGAGAACGCACACACGTTAAAGGAGCCGTCGTGTCTGACACGACACCCGGGCTAAAAACGTTCTGAATGTGAAGGATACCGGTGGGATAATTATGCAATATTTTTAGCGTTTTTTTTTAACCACCAGGCGTCATTTGCCGCCAAAAATAAACGGAAAATCCAAGTTACAACTCGACTTTTCGGAATAATTAGCGAAAAAATTACCGTGATGTCAACGACACGATTTGGAGATGAGCCGTAAAAGAGTGCTTCCGCAAAAAAAACAAACGTTGGAAGCTAGAACAAATAGTCGCTTCTGAGAAAAGAGCTAAAAACACGTGAACGAAAATACAAAAGGTTTAGTGAAAATCACCTGAGCACTTTTTCGTTTGGAGAACAAAGTTTAACTTTAATTATTGTTCTTAGTCAGTGGCCTTAAGAGATAAAATCTCCGACATGGAAACATCCATTATTGATAGAACTAAATAAGAGATATTAAAAATATAAGTAAACACAAATTACTTCAGTGATATCTTAAAATAAAATAATGACAAATTGATTCATTGTTTGATAAAAATCAACATGTTGCAAAATCTGGAATTTGCGATGACTACTATTAATAGCAAAGATTATGTACAGAAAAACCGCAAACAAAAGTCGATAACAATGTAACCTAAACCAAAATAAACGAAACAAAATCAATTATACTTCAGTAAGGTAAGCTGATTTTATCACTAAGAAAACTGATACTAATAGTGTTCATACAAACTTACAAAGCAAAGAAAAATGTTAGTAAGAGCTGTTTCTTCGATGAAGACAATTTTTTTCCTTGCCTCCGATACTACACTCGCGTTGTGTTAAGTAATAATTTAGATATACTTTCCCCACACAGTTCGTGAGCTGGCGTACGTCACTGATAAAAAATTAATGAAATAATTTTTTTATTGTCTGAATACATGAAAATTTTACAAGTGGGTATCTACACAACGCAGAAAAATAAATTATCTTCCAGCAACAAATGAAAAAAATTACTCAAAATCCCCATAAAAAAATTAATTAACATAACTGGGCACACCTCCCCGGACACCCTAAATTATTATAAGACTAATGGTAATAAAGAATTAACGCCCCGCCTACAAATAGCTGTGGCTCCGCTGTAATATGATGTCACTTCCGGAAAACGACAACATTTAATATGTTGTTCCTTCTACTATTACAAAACGATGAAAATTATAACAATTAAGCATAGGAGTAGCTGAATTTGTTAACAAATATTAAATCACTAAATTCTTTTATTCAATAAGTTACCAACCGAAATTAAATTTTGTTTAACGAGGCAGACAACTTGGCAATTGTAACATTACTTTCAAGGAAGATTAGGTGTCCAGTTCTTATAATTTCCTTTTCTGAAAGGTGTTGGAACCTTACTTTCAAAAATATGCACAGTTTACAAAACAGTTTTGCAATGTTGTGAAGGCTTGGTTATGGCTTATGGCTCTGGGTAGGTTCTTGTTTGTTGGTAAGCACTGTAAAATAATCAAGAAGCGTAAAAATCCAACTGTTACGCCACTGCAATGATTTATTCATGAAATTTTCTCTATTAACAGTCATACTTTAGCACGTGACCTTCGAAAAACTGGATGTAATACCAACTATCTGAGGTTGGGTGCTAGAATTTATGTATCACCAACAAGATAAGGAAAAGCAAATACAACATCGTGGAAAAGCGAAATAACAAGGAAGTAAGTTATAAAATAAATTCAGCTTTTCTCGTCAATTTGAATCATCTCGGGGGCCCAAGTAGCTTTCACTGCGATAATTAATGACATGCAAATATAATTTTTGTTCCAGTTTCGTTTATGGCGATCATTATCATTATTTTAAGGTATTATGTCATCTCTGAAGCAGCAACTGTCATTACCGTCAAAATGACAGTGACGGACTTATGAGTTCACCGAAATCGCAGAGGGCCAAAATTTTACCTTACTGGCAGTAAGTAGCGAATCCGACGAGTGCGAAATAAATTTTCCAAACCATGAAAAGAAGTGCGAGTTCCACCGGATAAAAGAGCCGAGAAAAAACTGCACGCACAAAAAATCCGACCAAACTACACCACAAAAACACTGAAAAACTGTACCGTACAAAACAAATGCTGTGTATCCAAAAGCCACTCGATAATCCACTTTGTTTATTTTATCGAGAAACGATTCTTAAAAAATGCACAATTTGAATGGTGGTGACCGCAATAACACGTGGAAAACATCATTTCGCCATACTCGAATGCAGTTCGCGCTCATAAGGCAAACCGGTGACTAACAGAAATAAGCAAAGTGAGTCTAGTGGCAGTCATCGCTGGTCGCGAGAAAACGAGAGTCATTTGTTAATACCAGCTGATGACGCGAGCGGCGCGCTCAGCTGATCGTTGCCAACCGAAAAAATTGAATGTTACCGTTGCCAACCGAAAAATTAAATGTTACCAAGTTCATGGGAGGTGCTGGACGAAGGACGACGCGAGTTGGCGGAATTTTACAGATGTTCACCGAGTGTTCATTATTCGACCGTAAACAAACCAATAATAGACCAACAGAGACACGTGAATCGCGGGGTCACCGTACGAAAATACTGTTCGGTGGAATTCAAATTTTAAAAACGACAAATTTTGAACAGAACCAGTCGATAAGTTCAATATACCCATTTTTACAGTTTTAAAGATACAGGGTACAAACCTAAAACCGTCATCTGACGTATGACGGTTTTAGGTTTATGATTTTTGACACCAGCCTCACATTGGGAAAAGAAAAATTGTTTTGGAAAATTGTCGATTTTCGATTGTTTCTCCAATTTTGGAAAATTGTCTTTTATTGTTGTAGTACTTGGGAAGGCTTTAACCGAAAAATGTTAATTTCTTTTTCGTATTCTTATAGAAAATAATAGTTAAAGAGTCCTTTCCGACATTTGAAAAGGAGGCATGACACATTTTTCTAAAGAACTGCCCTTTCCGAAGGAGGATGTTAATTTATACTGGGTGATTCAGCCCAAGTGAATCATCTATTTGCTTTGTTTTCGGTAGTTTTCCATTTATACCTTTCAAGATTAAACTAGACTAACGGTATCGAAAAAATATATTTCATATCATTTGAATGTATGAATGGTTTGAATATACCTACAAACGTAATTTTCGTTTATTGTCAAAAAATATTATTTTTCGCAAAATGTTGGTCCTTGTATTTAAAATCTTAGACGTTGTTTCTTTATTAAAAATCGTTAATGTAAATTTCTAATGTTTTGGCGGTTTATTTAATTTACTGCCTCTACACGTTACATAGGCCATTTAATCCCTTTAGCTCGTGGCAAGTTTGTGATTAAGGTCAAATTGATTAACTGGGCATCTAGCTCATAATTTCATGATTACTTTCAGTCTTTAGCACTTATTGACAATAAAAAGTTTTTGCTTTTGTGGAGGTTTATATCTCCACTTTCTGCTAAAACTGACACAAGAATGTATTTCTTCTTTGGAATCTGGCCTTTAATAATTTTTATTATTTATAAATTATGCACGTATTTTTGATATTTAATGCCAAAGCGATTTCCGTTTAGATTTTTTATTTCCTTTGAAATTCTATAATCTGTTTTATGGATTTTGTTTGACATGTTTCATAGACGTAATATATAATGTATAATTCATTTGTAATGCCACAGTGTTTTTTTTTAATACTGAAAAATCGATCTTCTTTTGCATTTGAGCCACTCACCTGTAAAAAAACAGTTTTATTGCAGAGCGAGTGACTTTTGTTTTAGTAATTAGCACGAAAGAACATTAAAATTGGAAGTATGTCTTAAAACTTTTTATGTCAATATTTTATAAACCTTTAAAGTGACTAAATACACTGCAGTTGTCCAGTTATACCAAATATACAATACAGTTACCCACACCGAGGATATAAAGAACAATATTATTTTTATTTTAAAATTGATTATGAAAACAGGACAGAGTTAACTAAACTAAACTTTCTAAGAATATTGGTAATGCACAGTCCAGTCTAATTCAGTTTCGTCTATTGGCGAAATCTAATGCGGTATGATTTCTTTATATCTTCACATCTCAAAACACCGTATGAAACCGTTAAAATCGCAGATGAATCGTTTTTCAAATCTGAGTGAGAGAACTTTAAGTACTTCCATTTTTATCAATTAGAAATATTTACACTTATTTTTGGTCAAGATAAAATATTTAGCTTTAAATAACAAATAGAAGTTTCCGCTAGTTAAGATAATAAACAGCAACATTTTAAAACTAACCGAAAACATAGGAAATAACATGGCGAATTAAAGAAAAAATAAATTGTAACACGTATGTCAGATTTCATTTTCAAGGTTTAGACTTGTCAATGAAGTTAGGTATTCATAATTTGCTTAATTTTAGTTTTGGACTACTCGGTACCCCTTTTTCACATCAGTTTCTGTTAACCAGAAGCTATCCTCTTCTTGGTAATTTCTTAGTGTTAGTTTTTACACCCATTTTGCATACAAATTTGAAATATATGGCGCAAAAAAAATTAGCTTTCTTCTAAACATTTTTTCCAACTTTATTATATCCATTTAATTTTCAATAAATTATTTTCTAATTCTTGATATATTAACAATAAATATTTGAAAATTTTAATTTTAGAAACGGTATATCAGTTTTATATATTATTTATAGGCAATGCAATTATAAAATAATTTTTATTATCTCATCGGTATGCTAAATTTTTGATTGTATAATAATTATTGTATTTATCTAATGTAGTTTGTAAATAGTTTTTGATAGCTATTAATAATAAATACCTTTCAAAACTAAATTTCGAAATTATACCAGTGCTTAAATAAAGTGAAGACATAATTTCATTAATTTTGGTTGTGCTGAAAAATAAAAAATCGGAACCTGTAAAGCTTAAAATGGAACTATTTCTATTGACATGCACATTTTCAATCTTAAATTATCCATGAAAACAAAGTCATTCAAATTCAGACCTAAATTCAAAATAGGATTTAATTTTTTAATAATTTCAAGGTCAAACGTATTAAGATTTTACTAACTTCAAACAAACAAACCTAAACCCAACCGGTATTCATCCATTCAAATCCTTAAATCTCCCTGTTGTTTTAGGTCGTTTAACACCACACATTTTCAGTGTATTTGTTAATCCAACCCTCGTTTTCGTCTATGCTCTGTGCAACTCATACATTCGCATTAATTTTCTTTTCCAACAACACAATTGCAATCACCCACGCTGTCTGCTCAAAACGGATTGTTATAAACAACAGGCATTTTAGATTGAGAAAAGCATTAGGACCGATTAGTCATCTTGAAATTTTGAAACATCTGTTAATCTGGGTATTAACTCATCGTAAATTACATTTGAGTAGGTAGGTAAGTTTCTTTGACGCAAAATATTTTTTTACGATTCACTTGGCAAGCTGTAAAATATTTCATATTGTTTTTATTCGTAAACATTTTTGTTTATCTGATTGTACCGGATGTTCTAATTCCCAAGGATCCAACTTACAACGAAACTGTATACAGAAAGAATTATTATTTAAGGACAAGTTTATTTTTTAAATTCAGATTAACTCAGAGAAAGTTTAAAAGAATTAAAAATGCGACTACCTACATCACTTTTCCCGCAACATCTGGTTTATACTTAATGGATGCATTTAATTATTGAAAGCACAGTTATTGGTTTAGTAAATATGTACTTTACCATATTATTTTGTTAAATAATCGCAAATTGTTATTCTCTTCTTGAATAACAGAAATATATCCATCATAACTCATGATAACAGCCCAGTCAGTCTTAAATAACAAATATACTTAGCATCTAAATCTTGACGGGAGCACTATTTTTCTTAAAATTTTATAGTTGGAATTGTCGACGACAAACTGTAATCAGTTATCTTGTTAGTTTATATCATAAGCGAAATGGTGAATGAAAAATTCTTTTTAAAATTAATTTTGTCTGGATTGATAGTATATCAGTTTGTTATTGTTATTTAATAGATTGCTATCTTAAGAATATTTTATTCTCATTTCTCATTTTTTTCTCACGTTATAAATTAACAATAACATTAATTACGAAAGAATAAATGATCTCTGCAACCATTAAGAAGAATGAATGTTAAAAAAATAATTCTGTGGTTTTATTCCTTCTACAATTTTAAATTTTAATTAACTTTTAATATTAAATATTTTTTGTAAAGTAAATTAAANNCACTCCCCTACAATTCCTAAAACAAAAATCCATAAATCATTGAAATTTCTTCAGAACGTGTTAATTCCGCAAACAAAAAAGTGTTGAAAGAACCCAACACGTTCGTTATCTTTTTTGTTGCTAATCATTGAAACAATATTGCGTAATTGTCACATGTAAGAGAATCGTTTTCATTCAAAAATCAGAATTCGCGCGATCAACCGTTCAAAGGATAAAAAAATATTTGTATTTTGGTAATAAGTTTAAACGTTAGATGGCGACAGCGACTGGAGGTTCCGAATAGCTTTCCCCCGTGTGTAGGATAACTCTCTGAACTCGACAACCTTCGTCAGCTTTGCGCAGTGGCAATATCGTAACCGATGAGGTTTTTCCGAGGTGCGATTATTGCTAGTTGAAAACTTTAACCAATACCCCGCCATGTGCACGTGAAATACCGTGCGCTAAGGCAATTTTTGGAAGCCTCTACGGGGGCTCATTATTAAATCAAAAATATTCACATATAGTTTCGATGGTTATTGATTAATCTGCATCAACTCTGCTTAAGTAGCTGATCATACAGTGAGATAATCACCACCATATTTTACCAATTATTGTATGTAACATAACAGATGATAGACGAAGTAATATCAAAAATAATTTTCATTAGAGGTAGATGATTCTAAGTCAATTTAAAAGGCAAGTCTTTCATTACATCTGTTGTATTACTGCTTGCGCCGATCGGTAGACAGTTGTCAAAAATGGTTGAATTAATTATAACTGTATCAACTAATCNNAATTTTAGCGAGTAATTTAGCAAGATGACGTCATTATCAACATCGTAACTGTTACGGTATCACCACTGATTGATTATAGAGATAATCAACGATATCAGTTTTCCACTACTCAGGTAACGAGCAAGGACGTTTGTAGTTTATCGGTGAAAATCGAGTGATTAGAATTCAAAATTCAAACTGAAATTATTACAGAATTATTAATCATCAATAACGTCAGATAGTGGTCTTTTTTAAATCCAAATATCACATTTTTATATTTAATTATTAAAAAAAAAGTGTTTATTTTTCTTGCTACTGTAACAAAAAGTAGGCTATTATACCGGGTCATCATAAATGTTTGTAGTCAAAGGCGTCCGTGAATTGTTTAGAAAATATTGCCGCTCTATATAAATAATCATCAATTTTTACTAACCACTTTTAACTAAAGGGAAATGTGTTTTTGATTTCACTGGTTATTAATTATCACTGGCGCAAGATTAGACTGCATGTATCCAATTACTTCCCTACTTACTTTACCAAAATTTTACAGACAACCTGTTTTTTAAATAATATTCACCATTTTGTTTAAATTAATAATTCAAAGAATATTTTTTTACATAATCTCCAATCCAGTATAATGTCAGATCGTGTTATATATCAAAAATAAGCAATCCGAATCATGATTATATAACGG
>QDEB01133026.1:0-24722 GCA_004193795.1 Asbolus verrucosus | reverse complement strand
AGTTAAAAAATAAATATTTAAAATTAATTTCTGAGATGCAAGAAAGGGATGTGCTCTCTTATGTCGGAACTTCAAATTTGCCAAACATTGTCGTTTTCTGTTCATATTAATAAAACGCTTGGCATCCTCTAGTTACATTCATGCTTCAATTTTATTTCGTTTTTACGTTTTCACGGCTAAAAACTGTTATTTTCGTTTGTCACTGACGTCTGTCAAATAATTAACGTATTGCATTATCAGCAGTAGTATACATTTTTTCTTTGTGGTTGTCATTATAAAACACGATAAAAAATATCAAACACAAAACGTCAAGAAAAACTTCAAGTGGACCAGACAGTTTACTGAAAGTTTTTACTTTTGCCATATTTTTGTTTAATAACGATTTAAAATAGTTAGTTATACTTGAGAAAGAAATTAACAAATGCTGCCTGACTTTGTAATTGTCAATTGTAATTTCTTATAACTCAAAAATTATCAGATCCTCGCAATTTTTATAAAGGAAAGTTTTCTCAGTTTTTCACGAGGAATCTGCTGTTACAAATTGTTTTGGAATACTTATATACAATAAGAAAAATTATCGTTACATCTTCTACAGATCGTATTGTCGTAAGGTGAAAACGTAATGGTGAAAATGCAAATGCTTGTTAACTTCAGTAGTTACGTCAGTGGGTTCTTCACCTGTGGTTCTTGAACACTATTTTTACCTGTTATCCACAATGACATTGAACTAAATTTACATTGCTTCAAAGCCTGTAAAACCGCTCTGCTATCAGTTAAGATCCGTACATACATGTCACTGATATACGATCAGCGTCACCGACCTTTGTTTCTTTCAAGATGGTGTAGGTCTTCTTGAACAACATTGAAATAAAGTTTGATATTTCTATTTGTTTAAAATGAATTAAGTTTTTGTTATAATTTTAACTTGTTTATTTGGTGGTCAGTGTTTTTCATAGAAATTTATATCAGACACAAATAAACATATTGTCGATATTTTATCTAAAATTGAAAGCATAATCGTAATGAATTTATTTTCTTATTTTTGACTTCCTTTTATTAATTTAATGAAATATTGATCGAGAGTAAAAGAAAAATTTAGCACTTCAGGTGAGAAAGTGTTTTCTTTATAGTTATTCACACCAGTTACACTTAAATGGATTCTAAGACATCGATAATTTAATTGTAAAAGTCAAAAATTCACACCTGCTATTCAATATTTAAATTCTATGCATATATATTTTTGTTCATTAGCAAATGCTAGTTAGATTTAAAATTTCACTAATAATTACTTTTCATTTTTTCTTTCTTTTAGTGATGCGGGGTATTTCATTGCGTTAACATCTTAATTTGACTATAAAAAAAATCGATTTAAACGATTTATTTGAAATTAGATCGTCATTTTCAATGGTAACAATTGAAACTACACTTATTGACACACTATCCTCTCTTGAGTTGATGCAGAACAAATAAATAAGTAATACTAACATCAAAGAAAAAAATACTTTTTACGACAATTGTGTATTAGTTTTTAAATTTTTAGTCTTAGGGGTAACACTGCGGAATCAAATAGGTTGACCTAGCTGGTCATTCAGTTTTTCCCCTCCCCCCTATCCATTTTCAAGAAAATGTTTCATCGAAATATTGTTAAAATTATATGATTTCGGTTTTCCCTTCGATTTTGTTTTATCTTCCACCACTTTTTTGTTTTACATTCTGTGTTGATATAAAAACTGTTGTAGACTGTCTGCTCCTTATTTTATTTTGATTTACTAGTCCAATTTTATGCAAAAAACGAAATAGTGTCTGCGGAAATGTTTGCATCATGTTGATAGTAGCTTTCTTCAGATTATTTTATGAATAATAACAATAGATATCATTAATAAATAAATTTATTATTATATTATGTAATGAAATGATACATTTAATGAAAACAAAGTAACGAAAAATAACTGAAAACTCTGTTCACAGCTTCGTTGCTGCTTTCTATATTCATTACTCATTTTTTAATTAAGTTTATTATTAGTTTTGTTCGTTCTTCAATCTAATATGATTCACTGTTGTTTCAAATCAGTTCTGACCATATTTTCCTATCTTCCAAAAGGGCGGATTACCGGACCTCCTACGGTATAGCTATCGATAANNACTTTATTAAAAGTCTCCCTTTTAAATTTAAAAATATATGTAAATCGTATTAAAATACCTTATTTGGTTGAAAAGATATTAGAGGTGAATGTTTTAAAAATAACGCCCTGTGTATTTTAAACATCAATCGATCGATTGATATGTATATAACATTTTTCAAGATCTTCACTTTGTCGTATTTCACGATGTAGGGTGTTATCCAAGATTTTGAAATTGGGATGGCTAGGGATAGGGAGGGCGATTTTCTCTTTGTCAACTATTACGTTGTTGAAAGTCGCCCTCTGAACTTAAAAGATAGTGAGATATTTTTGTACTTCCAAAGATACGGATGAAAAGTTTTAAACTGAACATGTGAATATTAAAAAAAAATCACAGTTCTACTTTTCTACATTATTCAGTTAATTCGTTATAAAAATATTCATTACGCAAATATCTAAATGGAAGAGTATTATCTAAATGTCATTTTAAATTTCATCTATCTGGATGGTGTCATTGGTTTTGTTCCCGAACAAATTGTTTTGTATTTTCTTAACTCAAAGAATTTTTCAGTACCTTGATATTTTTGCAAAAATTGATAAAATGTATAACTATAATATAAAATACTCCAGTATTATTACTCAACTTGCAATTTTTTTTAATACTCAAATATTTTTAATACTCGTTATAAAAAAAAACACTGTAGTCTGCATGTAATAGTTTAAATAATTAATTAACTGGTATTCCGATCATAATGAATTCAAGGATACTGACTTATAAGCAGCTTGTTTCTTTTAATAAGTTCAAGAACATGTCGAATTCGCACATTTATTCAGCGTTACTTTTTTTTGTATAATTTTAAGACTGATATTTCAGAAACATAAAATGCTTACTGCTAACACTACTTACCTTAGGATTTATCGCTTCATTACTTTTTTTTAATTAAATTTTTATTTTTGGATCGATGAGTTTTCTTTTTCTTTTGGTTAATGGTAAATAAAAAAAATAGATTACATAAATAATGATGTTTTTTTTTAATTATGAACAACAGCATAGAACAACCATGAAACGTTTTCACAAATAAAATGCAAAGCTATGTACAAAATTTACATAGATTAAATCTAGGACCTTATGATAAATTAGGAAACGAAATAAAAACAAATTATGTACAATTCAGTTCCACAGAAATATACCTACACGTCGATGGTCAAACTAATTGACAATTTGACCGAGATCACATTGCAAACTATTACGTTCCTATTAGCATCACGATATGAAATTATTTCACCTACATACTTATCCTAAAAAGATTTCAACATTGCAGCAATATTGACCTAATGATCACATGATTTAAACAATTTATACATCTGTTTTTACCTGATACGTATTTTATGTTGTTAAGTATAAGAGAAAAATGTCATATCGCTTGAGAAACATTCACAAATTGTACTTCATTCCTGACGTTCAAAGATTACATATGTTTGAGCAAAAATTAAGCTAAATTGCACGATTGGTCACTTTATGAAATCAACTGAAAAAATTAACCCCTCAATCAGTCTTTAAATTAATCACTATGATATCGTGATGCCTTGAAAAAAGTCAGTCCGTATACCACTCGCATAACATGAGATTTTAAACTACATTTAATATCAGAAATGTATTTCATTGGATGATAAACCGGATTTAAAAGGCGAATAACAAAAAGAAAAAAAGAAAAAACAAATTTAATAAATAAGAAAACGATTCCGCCTAAAAATTCCGGTTGGAAACCCGTTTAAAACGAAAAATGAATAAAGGGAAAACAATTATAAATTACACCTAACAACAAAAGAAAAAACGAATGGCTTTCTTATAATCCTAAAAACACAGCACGAAACTTGCACGTTTTCCTCTTTTCATTTAGTCGTACAGGCTACATTCGGGTACTAATTGATCGCACGCTCTCGAAGTCCATTCTCTGTCTTCTTTCGCTAACCAGGGATGATACAAGATATCGTCTGACGTAATACGTTCTGATGGCTCTCTTCTTAATAAAGATCGAATCAGACATCTTGCACGAGATGAGAGACATTCAGGAATTACGAAATGGCCTCGAGATATTTTCGCAAATAATGAAGCATGTTCTGAATCGCTGAAGGGATATCTGAAACAAAAGTTTTCGTTATTGTACTAATTATTTCTAAGTTAATGTGGGAAATTTTAAATATTAACATATTTTTATATTCAACTGAAAAACTCTCAAGTAGTGTTAACACTTAAGGAAACACTCTGCATGGGTACCAAACAAAAGGCAATCCACGTGTGATAGGACACCTGTGTTGCAATATAATGGGGATCACACCACAAAGTTCAGTTTTACTACCTGCATTACTTTTATATTACAAATTCTTTAAGTACAAAACATGAACTGGGAAGGGAGAGGAAAATATATACAGTAAAACCTCGATTATCCGTACCTTCGCTAATCGTGCAACTGACATCCTTTCAATTTGCCGTACAAAATAGAAGTACATTTTCGATTAGCAGTATATGTTTCGAATCAACAGTTTTCTGGAAGACTTATTGATTCAGGATGAAAACAGTGAGCTATTTTTTTTCACACACAAAATGATATAAAATAAAACATTCTTGGACGGTGTCGGCATTCTACATACAATCAAGTCGCATTAATCCGAATCCTTTGTAATCTGAATATTTCGTAGTTTGAATAGTCCTCGAAAATAAAAAAAAGTAGCCAAAAATGTTTGAAATAAGATTTTTTCATTTGTACCAGCTTTTGCATTTTTTTGTATTGTTCTTATAGTTAATATTAGATATAGCTCTCAATATTGAAAAACGTTGTATCAATATTGCAGAAGACGTATCCAGTTAAGTTTAAAAACAATGCTTTACTGTCGGGAAAATGCAAGTTATTAAGAAGTTTTTGCATAACATTTGTTAACGTTACGGTGATGTTAAAATCTTGAAATCTGAAAAGGGGATTGGTTGTGTACGTTATGTAAAAACATTGTAACATGCGTTATCATAAAAACTAGACATAATAGGCGCTAATTCGAAGTTAGTTACCGTGCCTGTAGTTTAGTTACCGTACTGTAGTTCAAAAGTGTCGAACTTGTAGTAACTTGAAAAATTCAATAAGGCAGACTAAGTACTGTCTTCCAAATATAATAGTGAATAACGACTAAAACTGTAAATTAAACAACAATGCAGTTTGTAATATAAGTGGATAATCCTGCTTTGGGTATTTCCATGTTAAGTACTGTCCTTTCAGTTCAGGTACTTACTTAACAATGAAATACCCAAAGCAATTGGTAGGATTTATGTTACAAAATGTTTAATTCACAGTTTAGTCATTATTCACCATTATATTTAGAAGATAGAAACAAAGTTTTAAATTGACACCATTTTTGAAAATTTAATTTAACTAGCTGCGATAAATTGTAAATCAATAAAAACAAGATTTTTCTTTTTAAATTTTTGTGTAAATAAATCCTCATTACATTAACCAGTCAGAAAAATCAACAAAAATTAAATTAATGAAAGTTGGCCATATACTGCACTACATTTATTTAATTAATGCTACGCACATTGAAATATTTATTTCTGTTTCATGTCCGTATCTTTTTTCTCAATCACATGCCATTTTCTTTTCTTTATAACTTGCATTTCACTTGCAAATACTTATTTTCACATATAAAATATTCTAATTCATATATTTAGTATTAAAATTAATATTGATAATCTCGTCAGACTCACCCCTTATCACCCTCATTATCTCTGATAATCGAGGTTCTACTGTAATTCTAAGGACCACAAAATGAAAAAAGGATGAACAAGAATACATTTAAAATTTAAAAATAATGACTGGAGGCTGAATGTGACGACTAATGTTTCACTTGGTTATGTTCTGTTTTCTTTTCAAATTTTGAAGCGGCATTGAAATGTGTGAATTTAAGAAATATCCGGTTGCAAAATTCATAAAAAAGTGTAAATCTCCGTACACCGCAAGTTCAAGGTCTGATTATACCAAATTGAATGCAACTTCTCGACCGTGACTAAGTAAAGAAAAAATCAGTGCGGCTATAACACGGGCTAGTTGAAATAGTCGAACCATGACTTTATAGTGGCGTAGCGAAAAAAATTCTGGAGAGTTTGTTGAAATGGTGTAAGAACGTCATGTGGTCATCGATAAGACATCAACCCCCTTAATAATGTTAATAATGAACAACTGTTTAAGTGCGGTTAAGAAGAGTTTGTTATGTTCACCTGTGTTCGCATCGACATATGGTGAATCCGTTACGCATCATAGCTTGGGAAATAAAGAAATAAGAAAGCTATAACGTTTTTTTTCTCGTCCAAAATTGGTCTTTATTGCCGGAAGTATTTTTTGCGTAATTACCATCGATTTTCGAAAACCAAATGAACAAATACATTAATCGCATAGCCTTCGAGTTAAATTTAGAGTTAAGGAAACGACAAAATAAATAAATTAATTAATAAACATGTAATCGAAATTATTTTGTACAATTTAAGCAAACATCCTTGACAAACAAAGTTGTTTTTAAAGATAACGCAAATAATTTTATATTGGCTGGTTGGTGGTTCTTTGCAAAGTAATATTATAATTTTGTATTATTTTATCACAATTAGTGCATGATTGAATAATGAGTATGTTGGTCAAACTAAATCACCTGTTCATCTTAATTTTTTTTTTCGTTTTTTACCCCTATGTAAGGCTACCGTGATAGGGGGCAGGTGAAGCTGACATTTTAAAAATAATCTGACGATTTAGAAAGGGTGCATGGAGCAGGTGAATTTCTTCTAGCCTTCGGCTGTAACATAATTCAACCTCGCGCGTACAATGAAAAACTCACCACTACACCAACTGATGGGATATTATGCATACCTGACGCGAGTTTTTTTTTTTCAAGGCAGGTGCAGATTTTTAAGGGTTTATCTGAGACATTAATTACGGCAGGTGACCCAAGTAACAGTGTTTCTTCGATTTCTGGTTTAAAACCGCAACAGTATCGTCGAATCAAAACCATGCAATATTTACCTGCCGACTAGCATTGTGTAGAGAATGACTCCTAAAGACCACATATCGGCGGCCTTTCCTGAGTAGTGGGCGCCAGCTTTGAGAATTTCCGGGCTCACGTAAGCAGGACATCCTCTTTTATCATGCAGCCAGTCGGTTTCCGGTTCTTCTAGCACGACCGCATCTTCCAGTGATTCTAATTTCAGCTCCGTCCTGCAAGGAAACAATTCATTTAGTCTGATAATTGAGATAAATCGATGTTATTGTGTTGCAGCCAAACTAAATTTGCGGGGAAGGCGTGGGCCCGGTTCGCCTAAACTGCTTGCAAATTATCTGACAAATTAAACAATCAGGTATTACATATGTACATAAAGTTGTGTACAAAAGGGTTCCGCAACCCAATGTCGAAAGCATTAAAACGTAACGTCATCGAATGTTTTAACAAAATGTTGGGCAAGTTCTTGCAACAATGCTGCTCTGTTTCTATCAAAACACCAAAACCCGCTGTTATTATTGGATAATCAAGATATTATTATAACTCGAAACACACTTAGAACTCGTTTCTGTCCTCGAATTTGATTACTGCTGAAGTTTCAAAGATGTGGCTAATGTGCGATGGTCCGTCGCTCGCGATCGTGAATCTGTCAAAAATTGCACAACAGTTTTTCCGGGGCCTTCGGCCCCCATGTCCGTTCAACGAACTCGCAATGGCAGAGAAAGCGAAGAAGGTAGCCGAAAGCCTTTGAGCAAACGAAAGTGTCATTTCTCCGCAACAACGCGTTGCAACAGCTGCCTCTTGCAATAGCCATTATTTATGGTGTTGTTACCCTTCGCGTCCCAATCCGCAACAAAGCCCAATTTAATCGGTATCTGGTCACAAACATGCGTCATTGCAAAACCGCGGGTTCAATGAAACAATACATGAAAGCGGTGATTACACACGATTATGAGATTATTAACTTACACCACGACGAATTCGGCGTCGCCCCACCCAGCACGGGTGCGGTAATCATTCGGATGGGCACGACGAAAGCAGATAGCTTCCATGCAATTTTTCGAATGTGTTTCGACTGCTTATTTGGCCGTATACACTACCATCGAGCGAGGTCAATAAAACGCCATTTGCTGGACCGAAACGCTGCCGAACGGGACAACGGGCTACTTTTTATGGACCGAGATTTTGTTGCAGGACTAGTTTTTTTGCATCTCTCGGTCACGGCACGAAATTCTGCGAGGAGTAGGAACTAATGCCCCGTCGCGAATCATCAGTCTTGCAGATTAGGACAAGATGAAACATGCATCAAGTTATCCAAACGAAGTTCGCCAGTTTTTTGTTGTGTGTTTTAATTGTTTAGCTACTTTTAAACATTTAACACCCTCGCAGACAGGGACAATCTCCACGTTTATGCCGTTTTCAATGCTGGTTTCTTTTACTCAGAAATAGCGGCTTGATATTTTCAATAATTAAATCTTCTGATACTGAATATTCTAAAAACATCCAATGAAACATCACATTTATTGGATACTACAAATGATGATCAAGTGAAATTTCTATATTTTATAAAAAAAACTACACTTCGACAACGAATTATGAAAAATATGCAGGTATGCTGCAATTTCCTAACATCCTAATCTAACAAACGTAAGGTCTTTGGCAATCTTGCATCTGGAATGAATAGATGGATGCTGGAAGGCCATAGATGGTTGAAAAAATTGTTGTTGAGAAACTGCTGTAGATTGTATAGAGTGATAGGAAGCTGTAGTTTGTACATATGCAAATGATTGGCAAACTGATCGACGATGATGTTAGAAATCCAATCGTGGTCCATGGAAGTTGTGTTATTTGGAGAGATTGTGTTTGTCAATAGTTGGCTCACGGTTTTTCGCACGAGGTTACCAAAGTTCATTCAAATTAATCACCAATGGAACATATTGCAATAAGTAAAGGCGTACGTGGAGATACCGGGAAGGAGGCAGAATGTGTTACAAATATAACACTATTGCACTACTCGTTGTGTCAACGAACTCAACTTTCAGTCTACAACATTTCACACATTTCTTTTTGCGTTGCGCCATCAACTGCGAACTTTCTTTGGTTGGCAAATGTAGTCCATTCAATAATTTAACCACGACTAACGTTGCGTTTACTGTTAGAAGACAGATCCGCGTTTGCAGCAAATATTTACACACTTTTCCGAACAAAATTTCGTGTTGCCGCTACAGCAGCTAATGCAGAACGAATATTTATAAAGACGGAAGCAAAAAAAAATAACGCTGGAATTATCTATTTACGTAGGAATTTCCCGTTATAATAAAATAACAAGGTTGTTACAATGATCTGGCGATTTACGTCATTCGCGGCGCAATGTAATCATTATTACTAAATTTGCTATAGAAATGGATGTGGAATACGGTCCTGGCGCTAAATTAGCATTATGTTTTAACTTATTGCTACACATAAGAATGTTTTATTTTGAACAGTCGATTGCAGTGTGTGCAATAGTTACGACAGTGGAGAAGGGTTGGGCAACAGACTTGCAAAGTACAAGCTGCGGGCCAAATCCACATGACTTATCCGGAGAGAAACACTTGCCAAAGCGATTTTAACACTAACCTTGCTTAATAGATCGAAGGAGTGCCTATTGCAACACCCTGCAACGTATACCATTAACCCCCTGATGGGTCGTATGGTCATAATATGAGAACAACGACGAAAGTTGGAAAGGCTATCGTCCCCTCGACTGTGATCCACTTCTGGTTATTGCATGATCGGCGTAACAAGCACCCTGTTCCGGCTTATTGAAGCGATTAGGAAAGGCGGCAGCCGCCCCCATGTCGTAATTTCTAATTCTATAAATGAACGGAGCATTGAACCGGGATGCGCGCGCACTACCGGTGTACCACAGACTCCGGTAAGAGTGATCAACAACTAGGAGAAATGCGGAAATGTGGCGGTTGCACTTGCAGCAATTGCATTGCTACCGAAGGCGAGGTGTGGGAGTGCAAGGCTGAACGACAACGATCGAAGATAAAGCTCGATGTCCGGACTACTCCGGGTGGTGGAGCAAAATCCAGACGTCGCACCACATCAGCTGAATGCAGACTTCTCAGATCATTACCTGGCGCCCAAACCAAGATAATCTGCCTATATTAGCAAAGGATGCAGCCAACAAGGGCCGTGATTCATTATTAGAGACATTATCCCCGAGAAGCAACCCAACTAATGGACCAAATCAGTTAATCTATGTTAGACTCCTCCTATAATTAATTTTCTCGTGCATGAAATTCACCGCCTGCAACGGTATTAAAATCGCAATTTCTCCATATTAATTTGTTGCAATAGCACAATTACTGTTCAAATTGCGAAGTTGTATGGAGTTACTTAAGATAAGCAACACCCAATTTAAAACTGAGGAACTTAATGCGATATTACTAAACCTAATAAATGTGAGGTTGGGCAATGGCGAGTTACGTGTATGCAACTGAACATTTTTGCAAAATTTACAGGTGCAATTCGAACGAGTGCAATGCACTGTTATGGAAGTAAAACTAAAATATTGGGTCAAATAATTCATTTATACAGTCGTGTTACCGGTTACACGAAATGTAGGCGGGCATTCAGTTGATAACATTGTTTGTTATCAGTGATAATTCATAAATACTATTTTAATATCCATGCTATCAAGTGGGCGAATTCGCAATTT
This sequence comes from Asbolus verrucosus, assembly GCA_004193795.1. Taxonomy (NCBI): domain Eukaryota; kingdom Metazoa; phylum Arthropoda; class Insecta; order Coleoptera; family Tenebrionidae; genus Asbolus; species Asbolus verrucosus. The sequence goes on along the minus strand of QDEB01133026.1, from coordinate 13,862 downwards.
TATTGTCCAAAATTGCTGACAATCATTTTTCTGACGCAACAGATCTGTGAACTTTTAATTCGTGCAATCCATATTGAGAAAAATGATGAAAACCAATTATCGCCCACAGTTATCGATCTGTGATGAAATCATCCCGATGCTAATTAATTTTTCTCGGTTGAAAACCTTGATCTTCAGGAGCTGGCATCGGTTCTGTTTTTTCTCCTTACTATTTTATTAATTTACACGGTCGAGTCCGGTAGCTTTGACACAAATCCAACGAATTGATAGTGCACAAAAAAAGAAAGAACCGCAAATAACCTTATAGTGTAAGCATTTTATTCAAAAGAAGGCCAAGAATACAAAATGCAAGTTAGTTCACACGCAACTGGGTTAAGGACCAGGCAAGGTTTCACATTGAAAGTTGCAGCACGTCCAACAGTCATCGCCGGAAACAGCTATAAAAACACTTGAGCTAGACAGAGATGCCGTTACCGTAGTTCCGACACAATCGGATATCGGATTGGTAAATTTTGCGTATTGCAACAAACTAACTCGTGTCCCAAATTACCCATGCCAGGTTACATAGATGCAAACAAATAATACAGTTGACTGGTGGTCGAGGACACATACTGGTCTACTCAATAACTAAACCGTTTGGTTTGCTTCAATTGTCTGACGGATTTTCATGTGGATTTGCAGACATCAATTTGAACTTTACAATTACAATGAAGCAACCTTACAACTGCAGAACATGTAGCCTTGAAATGATATTAAAGCAAGTTTAGAGAAATATTTGTGAAACCGTCATAAAACCCGTTTAACAATCGAATTCCTTTGCAAGTTAAGACAATATTCAGGTAATTTTATGTAAGACAACTATAAACCGATTTCGCAATGTCTTCATAGCAATGCTTTTGAAATAACCATAATTTCAATTTAAATATCACATCATTCTCGTTATTTCTGACAACTTATTTGCAATGTTTCTAAAATGAAATTTTTTACAACACCAGCAAATCGAAATAGTAAAGGGCACGGTTTACATAAAAGCAACACCTAAATCGGGTTTATATTCATTGATTGTATTGCATGAGAAGTTGTTAATTAAGTTCGATGTGGAAACCAGAAAACAAGGTGTTGTTGAGCTGCTTCTTCGATGCATCCGCAGGAATGTTTCAAATTAATTGGTCACAAAAAAATTTGGACATTTTATCATGATAATAATAAACAGGAAACCACATGCATTACATTGTTGAAGCATACAATAGAATCGCAAATTCCGAAATATGCTTATGATTAGATAAAAATTAACAAAAGCCTCGCCACTTGTATGATATGTTAAGATGTGTGAAATTACCATTGTGTTGAACCCTAAAGTTAAAAAAAAAACAAAACAGCTGGATGGTTAGGCTAGCGATGTAAAATTGCGAACCACTTAGTATTGGACTCGTACAGAAGGTTCGAATTACCGGGTTCCGGTTCATTTTGAAGTGTGCAGACGCGTGGCAGATGTTTGAGACACTGGCAATAACAATACAGACACAAAAAATCCACATATTAAGAGAGATCAGAATCCTCACATCAGTTTATATCTTTAAGGGAAAGAGAAAAGTATTTTTTTGGGTCAGGTAATATTCGGAGCAGATGTTCGGCGACAACAGGAAACATGTGTAGGCTATTAGTATCGTTGATTATTAAAGGCAAAAAAATCAAAGTAAAAACTTACTGAAAAGTCGTAAGGGGTTAATAACTGTGAGGAAGCCATGGCTGGTGGTTCCTGATGAATTATTCTGATGGTGAAGCTACAATATGGTCCTTTTTTTAGAAGTTTGTGAGTAAAATTTATGGCAGATGTGCGAAACTTCTGGAACAAAAGGTGTGTTCTGCAGTGGACCTGTCGGCTACTCGTGAAATTTAGTGGACGGCGTGTGTGTAGTTTTCACTGGTGGTCCATAAAAACATCTGCACTGATGGCATCGATCTACAAAAAGCAAGACCGAGGTCGCATCTTTTGTGCAATAAAGACTTTTGTAGGTGTGCATGGAACACCTGGCGCTGGACACAACAAAATATTGAACCGGAAGATTTATGGTTGACCGTATAAAATTTTCGGGCGCGTGCCCTGTTGCAACACTTTTCAAGCTGGATGATGTTTTTTAATAAAATAGTACGAGCCCTGGGCGCTTCAATGACGAAACTATAAATTGAATAATGACTGCAGCAACATTTTGATGCAACACTCTTTCGACATAAACTCTGACGCAAAGTTTCATTCCATCTGATCAACTAAAATACGGCCAAGTGATACAAAATGTTTAATTAAATTTAAAATGATGCGGACGTGGTAAACACTCGTTTTGGGATCGTACCGAAATCAACCAAGGTCTGCTGCTCGACAACTTCTTTGTTTTCCTCTTCAATGAAAGTTGTCGTAATCGAAGCACACCCCAGCTGAGCCAAGCTCGAACGGACGAAACAACGAAACCTCAAGGCAGGACTAGAACTAAAATAATGTTCAATAGCGCCATGTCTATTTTAAAATTTTAATTTTCGCAGACGACCTTCCCGAGCCAAGGCTTTCGCAATAATTTGCGTATTACGACACATGATACATATTTACCATATCGTTACTGCAAATCAAACAGTGTATATTAACAGAAATTAGCAACGGCTGACGAAACTGCCCTGTTTATTTCTCTATTTAACAGACTAATAATTAAAAATAGATTTTGGCTTGCCAAAAAAATTTACGAGTTTTGACGTAAAAAAATTGCACATATATCTATCCAAACAAAGAATTTGGCATACGAACCAGCTCTGCTTTGCCACATCCTGCTTCTAAAATTAAAGAAATTAGCCAGGCGGCAATCAAGCCGTCGCTGGAGCCCCGGAACCGTCCGGAATTTATAGCAAAATGAGTTTTAAAGTATTTAATATTATCTAGATTATTTTCTCGGGATAAATGCTATAGCCCAATGTTTTCCATCGGATGTAGTTTTGTTATCAATTAGTTTTCTTTCTCTACATACATTTTAAATCAGTTCAGAGCTGTATGGCAATAGAAGGTTATCTTTAATCATTATTAGAAATTGTATCCATCAAATTGTTAATAAGTCTGTATTATATCTATATTTGTATAGGTATCATAAAAAATACTCATCTTTAATCTTTTATCGGCTTATACGTCATCAAAAATTATCGTTAATAGAACTAATAATTAATCAGTGTGAACGTAAGATTATCATAATATTAATATTAAAAGAAATTTGATTTTTTAGTAGTTCTGGGAAATAAACTTTAACACAAATCTGGCGTTTCCTCTGGCTTTTGCACTGCACTTAACTAGATTTCTAGATCTGGGTCAATTTTTTTTTAGATATAAAGAGTTAATTGTGGTTAACCCATATTGCATAACTTTTCAAGTGGTTTCCCATACTTCATAATTTTCGCAATTTTTCCAAACAAACATGATCTGTTTGCATTACAAAAGTAAAGGTCAACAACATAGTCAAAATATAACAATTATTATAACATAAATATCGACTCAAAACAGATAAAAAATGATATTAAAATAGAAGAATTCCCTGAACCCCTCAAAAGCGGTTGGCAGACACACGGTATTATCGCAAATTCCTTTTAATATTATTTATTCAAGTGGAGGTAGCCCTTAATAGAAATCTGAAAAATTGGGAAAACCGTAAAGTAAAATTTTATTAACTGATAAGGAGATTTTGCAACGAACACGGCAGCGTTGTTGATGAATTGTAAAAATATGTTTGCGCTGGGCCAAATGTGAGCTAATATACATCATATATCTACTAGGTACAGAAATTGAGCAATTGTGTTATATTTATCTGGCTTACAACCACGACCAGAGGTTTTAAAACATCTCAGTTTCATTAACATTTGTTGCGTATAACAGGATATAAGGCATTAACCTCAGAATGATAAAAAAAAAATAAAAAACCTCACTGTTTCGCATCGTGACGGCTGCGAAATCGATAAGGCTTCGAATCGAATCGATCACTTGGACCGGTGCCAGGTTTTGTAAGACTAGGTCAAGGGTCAAGTTTAAAGGCCACCTAGAAGATAGACAAGCTTTAATAATACATATTTACATTTTGCAGGGCTTTGACGTTTACTAAGATAAGAAATTGGAAAAGAAATTGATAAGAGCACCTTCAGACTAAAAAAATCGTCCTCAATGTTAAGCAAACTGACAACAAAAACACCAAATCGGATTTACCACAGCCTTGTGACTCATATGACACTGAATACCGAATGTCGTATGCTTTTTCTGTTTTTCACGCCTCGCACTTTCCAACTTAATATAGGACCACAACACCATATTAAGTTATTTCCGTTTCATTCATTCAAATGCGGTCAGACACGGGCGCTGAAAGCTCGATCACTATAATATTTCTAAATTGAGGGTTTATTTATAGTCCGCGTTTATTGGTACGCTAAATTGCGAACGCACCCTTTGACGTCAAAAACCGTTTCCGGTTGGCCAAAGTAAGAGGTCCTCAGATTGGCCTAGCTCTGGCCGGATTTGAGGCATTTCAAATACATTGTCTGATATCGGTGTCAACGATTTGACCCACTCACACTCGAAATTTCGCGATGATGATGGTTCCGTTCGATTCCTTTGTTCGACCGAAGAAAAATCACAGTGCTCGAGTCATTACGTTATCATTGTCATGGGATAGACAGGGTATTGTTTTGCTGAAGTAAAGAGGTCGAGTTCACGTTTCGCAATCGAACGAGCTTCCTGTATGTACAACAAGAATATGTTAAATGTCCTCGATAAGTAGGCCTCGAAAACGGCCTAAAATTTTATTTTTGTAATATGAAATCTATTCAGCAAAAGTGTAACTTGTTATTAACGCAACACAAAAAAAGGCAATGTGAAGACAATAAATATAAAAAAATATAAGTATAACAATCTTTGTTAACAATTTAATTGTGAAATTTCAAAAAAATATGTTTTCTATTTTCAAAGAATCTTGACAGGTACAAAAGGGATAGAGGGCAGTCAGCTGACAGAAAACAGGGTGTTGAGGGTGGAGCTTTTCGTGAATGGATCGGATGCATTGCAGCTGCGCTTTTCGGCACTTCCTGTCGATCGATGCAATTTCCTGCTTGATCCCTTTCGCAACAAAAACGGCAGTACTGGCAACGTTTATATTTCAACCACACCCGCAACGAGCATTTGGACGGGAATGTAATAAGGTATTAATAGATTACAGACTTTCAAGCCTACAATGTGATGAGGTAATCGTAAACGGGACAGTGAGGTTCAAGTCTTGCCCAATCCCGGTCGGTCTCAACTTCTCTTACGATAGACACGTGTAAACGCGCCTCATCGACGATTCATTACAAATTGCTACACACTGCACAATTATCTTTACCATTATTTCATTACAAGGCACGTCTTTCACGTTAATTCGTTGTGGGAATTTTTCTTCTTCGAAATGACCGAATTCCTCAGAAAAACGCAACAGCAGCAAAGAACAAAAGCTTTCCCAATCAACGGTGTAACCGTACGCGCGTTTCATCAAATCATCCTTTTCCTCAGAGGATGTTGGGTACAAACAGTTTATCTGATCTTTAACTAAGCAGTTAAATTCTCATATCCGGACCGGTTGCAACACGTCCAAACTAGAATTGAAGTAGAAAGAACTCACCGTTGGGCATCAGCGAAGACGAATTTCCTCAATTTTAAATCTCTTAATACTATTCCGTTCCTATGACAAACTTGTACTGTTTCGGCGATTTGTTTGAAGAGTCTCTTCGCTTCGGATTCCCTCAGTCTTTTCCTTGACCTCACATAAGAATGTAGGTCGCCGTGAGCCTTGGGATAAACCAAATACAAGTAGCGATTACCTACGACCACTTCGTGTAAAGAGGAGACTCTTGGATGTGAATCGAGCCTGTAATGGGCAGAGACCAACGAATGACAGTCCTTGGAAACGATCTACAACAAAAAGAAAACTCTTCGTTACCGAGAGGCTCGTCAGACACCATGGTGCAAATATTTGCCTGTGTTATCTGCATGCTGCAAGTCGGCCCATTTATTCCGTATCTCATATTTATATACTGGTTGCAACAAGAAACATTGCACATTTTATCGTAATTGCTGAGCAACCGACCGACTATTTACAAATGTGTTTGGTAACTCAGCTTCGCAACCTTGTTCTTACCTGTTAGACTTTATGAAATTAAAAATTTATATAAATAAATATTCGCAAGATGCGAAGACCTTTAAAGTTTAATGTAGCGTTGAAATTTATGCATTTCAAATTCGGCCTTGTTTAATAATAGTTCCAGGCCAAGTAATTAATTGTTTTTGTTTAAATCGACTGTGTATACTTATTGCTACTTGTCATAACTGAATGCCATTCCTTTAACGACAATTAAATCAACAATGTGTCTAGCTATTATTACATCTGTATCATTAGATCATATCCACTGGAATTATATGGGTAACTATCATAAACTGAACGCCGTTTTGAATTTAATTAGCCGTTTATTCATTTTTCGCCCGATAACTTGCGTTTTACCTTGTAATCTTACATCATTTGTATTGAGTAACTGACTTTATAAAACGTACTACCATTATTAATGTGCATATTTATGTCGTTTCTATGTCATGGTCTCCGAAACTGAATCAATCACAGCACATATTTTCCCATAATGAAACATCTGTGATCGATCATTTTTAGTTACGCTCGATTTCAAGAGCCAAAAATTATACCAAACCCCCTCTGGGAATCATACTGACTAACTGAAAGCGGAAAAAATGTAATTATTACCGTGATTCATGTAAATAGCTTTGTTTCGTGATACGTTAATGTTAATTTAATCACGAATTCGTCTGACATTTCTACACATCAATATAAAAACACCAGCAAGGCTAAAGTGCATATAATTCATTACATTTATCAGTATGTTTATAATTTTTTCCCAAGACCCCCACTCAGTAATTTAAATGGTCATAAATATAGCAAATGGATGTGCTGTAACACTAACAAATTGTAATCACTGTGCTTCACTTCGATCATACGAGATGACGAAATTTTGAAGAAAATGTTACGATTGTGGAATCGTCTCGTTTATTTAAATTTTTAGCTGATTCTGCGACCTTATTTACATTGGGTGAATGGTGTCACTTGCTCAAATACGGATTTCACAGACATTTCAGGGTCAAAATTAATTAGCATTTGGGAAAATCATAGGCATATCAACTTCCGCCAATTTCACACTTAAATAAAGAACTGAACATAACCTTTCACTTAAATATTTATTACCTTAAGTGTAGTTTTTAAAAGTATCAGTATCTATACTACCCAATAAATTACCAATTTGCCGACAGCGGGAGGAAAAATAAAAAAAAAAGGTAACGGATAGAACTCCAAATACTTAAAATGATCATAATAGCATAAAAAAATTTTTCTTGTATTACAACAAAACAGGGATATTACATTACTACTTTGATTGTGGATAAATGTAAAGATCAACAAGTAAGACATTTCCGATACACAATGACAAATTGGGGGTAACGAGCTAGATAATGACGTGTGTACGGTGGCAGTTACTACATAACTATTTAATAGTTATTCGAATTAATCCGTAACGTCACGCCGACAATGCAATGAATGATTTTGTTCATGGAAACAATACTCATTAATGGATCTAACTACATCAAAAGGTTGGCATTGGCAGATAGCCTTGACAGATCTTGTTATTGTAAACGATAAAAGCGTCGAATTTCATATAGTTTTTCAAAACGCTCCACTTGCTCCAGACATTATAAGGATAAGTAGCAAAAACGTTTTATATTACGTGGCAATATTCGTTTTCCAACTAAATTAAATTTTGCAACATGCTGCGTCAGAATTATGCCATCAAAGGATTAAAAGGTATCCAATTACGGAAGTGCAGTGAAACAATACATCCGGCGAGTGTACTCTGCGGTGGCAAAAAAGAGATAAATGCGAAATAAATAAGTTACTACGACCTTCGGAAATATTTTACTAACCGTTTGCGGAATCTAGTCGTAACGTATTTCGCAGACACGTGGAATTTTACGTAGAAGCATAATTATTTACGCATTAGGCGCAATAATGAATACATATATGGAGACACGTGCTATCAATGAATCGTACGATGTTGGGTAAAAGGTTAGGATACTTCGGTCACTTGGTGTGTTGTGGATCTGGCTTTGATTAGGGCCATTGTTGAAAAGTTGAGGGTAAACACCGATTTCTACCTGCATTCCACAAACGATGCTGAACTGTCTTTAAAAAAACGCTTGGAATTTCGTAAATACATCTGACTCAATAATATGCAAAATAGTTTTGAGATCGAACCCTTTAAATGATTTAAATAAAAATATATGGGGTAAGGGTGCGACTGATTTTTCCCTTATTTCCCACATGCCTCAATTAATCAACATCTGGTTATAAAATGCACATAAAACTCGATAAAGGTGAAGGGTTATTTAATACACGGGGTATCTCCCCAGACAGATCCAAGGTTCTCACATCAAATGACCACGCGAATCTCGTATATGGACCAGTTTCTCTTCGCTGGACCATCTTACCAAACGGGTTTGCACTTACGTGAATTAATTTCGCTATTAATGGGATGTAGCTGGGGTGACCATGAGAATTTTTCCTGATAAAAGCGATGCTACAGTGATTCATTCCCGCTGCCCTACACTAAAACCTGATTTTGAAACTACCAAGTGACTCACTAAAACTATGAAAGAAAAATTCAGTATGATGTCACGATGGTTTATTAAAAATGATGAAATAATCCTCTTTATTTATGATGGTCCAGCAGTACGTTTTACGTCATTTTTCAACCGTTTCCGTGACGAGCACGTAATATTTACTCCCGGAAAAAACCCTCAAAGTTCAAACTGAGACATAAACAAATTCTCAATTTGGCCTTGAATGTATGTTGCACAATTACACAAAACCAAAGAACGCTTGTTTTACATCTCACAATACCATGCAAAAAAGAGGGGTGCGTTTAACAATAGGATTGTAGCACACAGGTAAAAGAATGATTGGATTTTGTTGCATTTAAATGCTTAGGGCCGTAAACATTGACGTCACGGTTTCTAATAACTAGAGGAAAGGCAATAATTGCCATACAAAGGAAACTCTTGGCCAATAAAATTATTGCGCTTTACATAACAAATTGTTGCAATTTTGCTCACCTTACAGACCAACTCCTCCTGGGTGTTGACATCCACACATCGATACAAAGAACTACCCTCGGCTTGTTCGAGTAATAAATACTTATCAGCGACCACGGATGTTTGGAAATGTTTATCACTTTGATTAGGAGTAAGGGGTGTACTTTGGTCCCGATCGGGGGTGAGTTTGGGTCTCCGGCACTCCGACTCCCTAGGCTGAGATACACGGAATTTTTTTATTACATCCCCTGTAGATGTGGCGACCTCAACAGATTTGTCCACCCCGTTTAATCGAACACTTGACATCACGTCTTGCACGTTTTGCATTTTCGCACTGCACAACACCACTCTCAAATAATCACAATAAATTAAATTTGTTGAAGTCAATTTGTTATCCTAAATGTTCGGCACAATTCCACTTTCCTGGAACAGAAATAAAAAAGCAATTAAAATACTGCGGCGGCACTTTCATACAAAGTAAAAGAGTTTAAAACAAGGTCCTTCGGAACATTCCCTCAAAGAGACCGACCGACTAAATGGGAGAAGAACAAAGAGTCCCGCAAAAATCGATGATAAAGCCACTCTTATCGTCGAACATCCGACAAATATGCAAACATAACAGGACACCGATATCCAAACCAAACAATTTCTGCAGGTATAGAAAATATTTGTCAAAGGTGTTTGGTAAACAATAAAGGTCAAAAGAAACAAATTCAAAATGACATTGATGTGAGAAACAAAAAATCATAATAAAAACAACAACTAACCTTCCCGTTCTTGGATCCGTAACGAAATCAAAGTGGCTATTGCAAAGTAATGAAACAAAAAAAAATGAATCAACTAAATAATAACAAAACGATGTTAACACAAAATTATAAAAACACTGCCACAGCGAGTGTGCGCACAACTAAAGTCATCGCGCTACTACTGAAAAATCTGAAATCCATTCTTTGCGAAGACTCACTGATGTGGAGGGGAAACGCGCAAGCGCTTCGACCATGGAGGAGCTTTGCGATTGTATTTCATGGGGTGTTTTGAACGTCTTTGGGACGATTTTACCTGAGATTATAGATATAAGGTGGTGCGTGGTGCAGCTTGCCACCCACTCTTTAACTCCATTGAAAAAAAAATACCACCAACAATGGAAGGGGCAGATGGCCCGTTTTTTTCGTGATTCCTCTTTTAGTTTGATCACATCTGCTTGGAAATTTGATTTTGGTATATTTATTTTAACCATCATTTAAATATCTTCACAACTTCTCAGATTTTTTTTCTCTTGTTCCCGTCAGTCAATACGTGTATAATCATCGATTTGTTTACATACATTTATCATTTACGGTGTGCAAGAAAATAATTTCACTTAGACTATTAAAATGTAAAAAGGTATTCTTGTTTTTAGCACCGATTTGTCTCCCATCCGGATTATATTATGCAAAATGAAATTCAAACTAGGAAATATTTATTTGGGAATATAATATTTTAAATACTAATCTCGTTGTGGCTGATTCATGGAAATTTATTGGCATTGACAAAATGCCAAATAAATCATTACACAACATTCATACAGAGTAACGTTAGATAATGTTAGGCAATATACTGTTGAAAGATTGAAAATAGACTACTACGTGTCAATGACAATAGTCGTTGAGAGTATATACTTACCTGATTCATCCACAATAGAATTAGACAATGAACAAATGCAACAATAAAATTTAGAACAAATTGTTTTAGAAATAATTAAAAAAATATAGCAATGTCATAAAGTACTATACTGCATTATTTTATTTATCCAATATTACATTTTCACGTTGTCGTTTGACTTTATTCACAAACTTAAATCTGGATAGATAAAATTATGCAACAGTTCCTTGAAGCACATATCCAGTAAAATCATGAAATGGGATTTTTCTTTCAAAGATCATTAGTTACAAGTGACCTAGTATCCTATTTCTCAACGAAAAATCGTCTGTTGAAATCACACTTACTTTATCTATCTAATTTTTATGAAAGAATGTGTTGCAATAAATAAACTGAATGATGATGTTGTACGCAATAAAGAAATAAAAATACTACATATCAAAAGCAGCACTCGTCTTATGGATGTACATATTTTACGTTGATAACAGATGTTTGACTAATAAAATAGCATTAAATGAAAAAAAAATAAATAGAAATTATAGAAAATAAAATTTGTTATCAAATATTTATATTTAGTTTGATATTCGATAAAAGCAATGCTGAAAAAAAACTTGCGTCTGATCAGTAGTGATGATGTAAACAGAGATTAAAGATGTAAATATTACGAAATTAAAAAACCTTAAAAATTTGCAAGTTGTCATGGTTTGATGAAAAACCTTACAATGTAAGATTGAAAGATCTTGGGAAAAATTATAATTGACGTTTTCGATTATCTTTTTATCATGAAATATTAATTAAAAGTGTCATTGAAGATAATAGAGTTGTTTTTTTTAATGAAATAAAAATTCTTGAAATCGAACAAAAAAATCATACCGAAATTAAACAAAATGCAAAGGTACCGTGTGTTCGAAAAAAAAAAAGAATCAAAGCAAGCCATGCATTTGACTGTTAGACTGGCAAACCTGCAAAATTGACATATTAGTTGATTGACATTAAGAAGTTAATCCAATCTTGATAACCTATAAAATGTCATTGCTGACTATTTTACAAGTTTACCAATATAACAACTAAATTTATGGCTTGCCTTGATTCTTTTCTTTTTTTTTTCGATCGCACGGTACTAACATCTGTAATAATTTAATTATTATGTCTTGTCGAAATAATTTATAATTATTTAATACTCTGAAATTGAAGGTACACGTGAGTTACTTATTTTAAAATATTAACATTGATAAATATAGTTATACATTTGTTCATTTGAAATTAAAAAGTAGGTAAGCGAAAATTAAACAAAGGACCCAGAAATCAGTTAAGAAATTAAAAATATTCATTTTATATTTTACATTCTACACAAATGTATTTAAACAAAATAAAACATTAAAATAAAAAAATCACACAAATGTTTTGGCTCGTTTTTAAAATAACGTTAATAATTATTTTGAAACAACCTAATAAGGTTAGTTTTGCACCCATTTTTGTTCTTGAGATAACCGCAATACCAAATCTCAATAAGATCGGTTTAATAGTTTGTCAAATCTAGAGGGGTCAAAACATTTCCGACAGACCGACATACCGATCACAGATCGACGAAAATTAGTAATTTAGTTTACACAAAGGTAAACATATAAAAGTAAAAAATAAAAATCTTTACAAGTGATTAAAAAACATTTTTTTGAAAGATTCGAAATTCAAATTTTTATTTTTGAACGAGTTGCAATAAAATTTTGAACTAATGTCAAATACGAAATAATAGAACACGAAAAAATAAGTGGGGTATTTTACATAAACTTTATCCCTGAAATGCCAACAATCCATCAAGGGAACGAGTATTTCTAATTGTAAATCATTCCGAAACGTCTTGCACCTTAGGAGTGAAATTTTGATGTATGTATTATGTTTCTAATATAGATACCTATTTTAGCAAATTATATTAATGGTTCCTTATTTCAAGGGGTAGTTTTAACTTCCTTAGGCTACATCTTAATAAAAAAGTTTATATGAACGACAGCACTTATTTTTGAGTGTTATAATTAATAATCCTTTCATAATTATGTATCAATATTTTTAGGAGATAATAATATCCCCTAAAATATAGACATATAAACAGATAGCCTGTATATAGAGTTACCAAATTTTTTTATTAAAAATGTAGTTTCATTAAATCACTATAGCTGTGCACATCAAAAAAGAACATAACTTCCCTTGTATCACAGATGGAGATTTGTAGTTTTCACTAAAAATAAATTCAAACTTCATAGTTTTCATGATCTACGTATATTATAGGTCAATTCTTAATAATAAGGAAGTTACCTCGCTGCTACTTTTATTTTACAGGAACATAAACTAATTTAGTTAGTCTAGATCCACACCTTTAAAATTAGTGCAAAATTTTGAGTTCTATGTACCCCAAAGACTTACGAGTGGAAAGAGTGCCATCCGGATCAATTTTTCCTGTTCTATCTAAATTTGTAGTTTATAAGGAAAAAGCGGATTTTATGAAATCAGCCTATGCGATATTTTCTGCATATATGTGTATTGCATGTGCACTAATTGTACTAATTAAGGATGATTTAGATAAATTATCATTTTGCATATTTGCATATTTCCACCGTCAACTTCATATTTTGCCAAAGCTTTTGCATGTTTTAGAATTTTCCCAAAATTATGTTATATTGATAGTGTCGGCATGTTATGATGAGATGTTTTTCTAGAAAGGAAAGATAACCAAATTTGACTCTAAATCACCCTCTGCAGTTAAGAAGACGTTTAGGCTCATTTATGCTAATAATGTAAAAAAAATGATTTTAAAAGCCTGGAAATCGGAGCGTGTGGATCTTTAAACTCAGTGGATTTTTGATTTGTGTGGATCTTTGAAATTGATTTAATTTATTTGATCTGGATGCAGAATCTGCACCTAATATTAGCGCACTCGCATTATTTTGCACGCATTTTCATGTGAAATGACAATTCGAATTATATAGGCAAGTTTGTAACACGTAAAGCAGGGTCGTGACTATTTGGTTGCCTATATGTT
>QDEB01133023.1:0-21424 GCA_004193795.1 Asbolus verrucosus | reverse complement strand
CTGAACAAAACAAATATATCAAATATATAAAATACAATAATAATAATAATCACACTTACATGCATACTTCTATGGGTACTGCTTGCCGCGAATCTCCAAAATTGTAAATAAATTTCGGTTCATTTCTAAGATTGAAAGCCACCCTAGGATAAATTATATGCTTTCTGGTCGGACAAATCAGATTTCCATCTTTTTCTTCAGTTCTTTTTATGATTTCAGTTTCAAAATTGTTGCTGAAATATTTGCTGAATTTCGAAACTTTTAAAATGTCTCTGAAAGTATCTTCGGGATAATTGTCTGTCTGTTCACAAAAATGTTGATCGCATTTAGGAATAAAAAGTTGTTCGTAATTTTGGTTTTCCTCGGAGTCTGGAAATATTAAAGTATCACTGGATAAAACTGAAAAATACAAGAATTTGTAAACAAATGTTTGTATGTCTTGTGCAAAAGAAATTTACCATCCCGGAAAGAAAGCTTTTTAGGCGAAAGCCCTTTTACAGTCATCTATAACAATAATTACAGAGTTAAACAGGAATAAATATTTTTTTAATGACATACCAACTTTAGTATTGTAAAACACAGCAGGTATAACTCCATCTCAATTTCTACAAACTTCAGGGCAGACTTGTGTGGAGAAAGTCGTAATATACCCACTCAGGTACAACAGTCAAATATAGCGATAAAGATTAGTCTTTCGTAAATTTAAAAACTTAAGTGCGGTCAACCCTAACTAAATAGCATAAGGGTGCGGATTAGTACGGCTCAGACTTGTGTAGTCACCCACCCGCTGTTTATAATAATACAGCAAAATTTAAATATCGACTCCAGACTCTTCCCCTTAAAACGTTTTAAACATCAACTGTCTTTTCGGAAAGTGTTTTTTCTCGTAACAGTAGATTTAAAATTCAAATTTTTTTCATTCGGTTACATCTGACGTTACAAATTAATCTATGAATTTTCTCCTTAAAAGCAACAGTTTCGACACAGTTAATTCGAAATAGGTGGATAAAGGATGTTTACCATTACTGTTATTGATATCGATTTTGCTGACCTTTGCTTGTTAGTTAGCTAAAGGCTGAGTTTGCATTAAATTTGAAGTAAAACTGATTTATAAACTACAATTCACTTGCCAACCGGATTTTACCCTCTTATCGACGGGAATGCTCTCCTGCAATGGAAAGAAAATTCCGTTAAAGAAGTATTTAAATCTTGCTGACAATCCTATCAGTAGCAGTTTATTTAACCCTTTACATTACAGTTACAAAATTTTTATATTTCATTTTTGAAATAATTATGTGGAATAAATATTTTTTCCTAACCACCCGCACATAAACATCGCGTAAAATTATACAAGCAGTACAACTTAATTAATTAAGCTAGAATTATTTACAGAGTTAAAACGAAGAACTTAATATGTAAAGTTAATAATTTCCTATAGAGTTCTGTATTATTTCTGTGTTGGATGAAGTCATTAATTTTTCTTCTAATCACTCCATATTTTAGTGAAAGAACATTTTGAAATTTTTATTCGAGATATCTGTAATATACATTTTCAAAGATGTTAGCAGATGCAGAATCATAGTTTCTTTAATTTTCTGTTCTCTCATAAGACACGCCAAAATTTGAAATCCAGACTCAAATTTCGGTTTTGGTTGCTAAAACAAATAGTTCACCATATATCAAATAATTGAATTATTAATTAAATAATAATATTACGTTTATAATGGAGAACATTCAGTCCTTGATTATCCTATTTCTTTTTCTTCATCTATTCTATATATTCTATATATTCTACTTTGTGTTTAAATTTTAATATTCCATAAACGAAGTCTTTCCGGGCAATTTAAGTTGACGTCATCCAGTCACTATAAAATATTTAAATTAAAATATTTTTAAATTTAAAAAATGCATTCTAACTTTTTTTAGTGCTTCTTGTGGACTAGAGAGAAATATTAAAATTTTTGTGAAGATTAACCAAAGCTCAAATGAGAGAGAGTCCAAGTTTTGGTGATACGCTATATAAATGGAAATAAAGTGGATGAATCTTTTGACTTTAAAAACTTTTAATAGGTACTCTCTGCTTTGTTCTGTTTGTTTTGTGCGTGAGAACTTTCCCTAATTCAGATGAAAAATATTTCACAATTAATTAAATACTAAACACCCCTCGAATCATAATATGAACATTTTAAAATTAATCATGTTCTTTGAACCGTGAACAAAGATTTTTATTTTGTAATTTTAAAACCTATATTGATTTTCAAGTTAAAGATTATTACTGATGGTATTAGGCTTTCTTCACTTTAAAGGGCGCACTATTAGTAAGGGCAGTCAGTCGTAATAGAATGCTTTTAGTATAACAGAAGTGGAGAGTTATCCGATTTTTATGAATAAGGGTTAATATCTATATAACAAGTACCTTTAGTTCAATATTTTCAGAGCTATCAATTTTCTTTATTCATGCTGGTCAAATCTAGATCCTCGATTTCTGTTCAACCCGAAAAAATTAATGTTTATTGTGTATGAACACACACATGCCGATGGGAACCAAAAGAGGTTCCATTCTGGTTCTCCGCTTTCATCTGTGGCCAGAAGTCTAGTTGCGCTATATTTTTGCTTACATTTTGTTCTAATCTCCTTTGTTCGGCCTTGAAATAATTTACATTCTTCTTTTTCTCTGAAATAATCTGTCGTTATATAAATACGTTAAATATTGACGAATAACTTACACACATTCTTCGATCGTAACACTTTGACGATACCCGTCCAGATTGTAAATATATTTGCGCTTTCGCTTCGAATTATAAGCCACCCGTGGATATATTATTCTTTTTTTGGAATTACATATGTAATTTTCCCGATTATTGTAAAATCTTTGCCTAATGAAATCATCAATAGACTCGAAATATTTAAAATACTCTGACAGGTAAGTGGCGTTTTTCAGAACTTCGTAAAATTTTTGTTCCGGGTAACCCTCCACGTCTTCACAAGAGAGTCGATCTCTACTGCATTTTGGAACAGACTCTAGATCAAAATGATTGTTGTTAGTGCCATTGGAAAACATTTATTTGCAGTTTAAATTGAAGCATATATCAAAATTACCCGTCTGGACTGATGCGGTACCCGACAATCCTTGGACACAGAACTGAAATCATATATACAGTGGCGATTTTTTTTAATTCACTAATCACTAAAAGAAATACCTCTTTTAAAATCACTTGTATAATAACAAACACATGTCCACAAATCCTCATTTTCCCACGAATCAACAACACACACACAGGTAAACAGTTTTAAGAAATGTCGCTTTCAATACGACTTTGTCTTGTGCCTTGAAGTATTAACAGGTACGCTGAGTAGCCATATACCTGAGAAAAATAACCCTAACTGAGAATAGTGGTGGAAACCGATTATTTTTGACGATGTTTTCCAAAAACTCAGAACGGGTTTATGAAGAAAAAATTATTTTAACGAAATTAAACAAACGTATTTTATAGTTTTCACTCAGTTTTGTTGTTTTTGTATGGAAAGCGTACAGTTTTTATACAGCATTCGTCAAAAAAACGCTTTAACTAATGCTCCTGCGCCAAAATTATTGGAGTAAATGTTCTGGTTTTATTAAAACAAGCGTGTATTTTGTGTTGCATATTTATACTAAAAAGGTGTCCTAATTTCCAAATAAATGAAATTAAATAAACGATGTACAAGTGAAGACAATATATTTTTAAATAAATTACATACAAATGATGGTAAACTTCCCACTTCCCGACTCTTCCTTCGGTGGGTACTAGAACTAAATATTTTCCTGAACGCTATACACAATTATCGTCACACTTCATTATATTTTAAAATATAAAAAAAGCACCGAAAGGATGAATTGTAAAAATAACTATTGTTTCATCTCTTCGATTTTATCCACGTCCTTTGGTTCTGGACGAGATATCTGTTACCCCAAATCTGGACAAAAAACTAAAATCCTTCCTGTAAGAGCAACAACATGCTGATGGCAACTGAAACGTATCTTGCACCGGATCTCCACTGTCAGATATAGACATTAGCCGTCGTAACATGAACTTTTGTTTGCAACTAGTTATGTAACCCTCAGGTCGCTCTCCGATTAAATCACAAGGTCCTTCCCTATAAACAAAAGGATTATTGGACGAACAAAATGTATAATCTGCTCATGCACAGTAAATGGAAACTGGAAGATCAGGCTTACTTTCTGCAAAGTTCGATCCTGATACCCTGAATGTAGCCGTCGCTTTCTTCTTGGTTGATGATGTATTTCCATTTGTTATTCTTGTTTTTTCCGATTTTCGGAAATATGGTCTTCTGTATACTTGTACAAATGTACAATTCGGTATCGCTGTTCCTGTTAGTGATGCTGTATTTTTCGTCAGGGAGTTCATCTTTACCAAATAAGTCGTTATGGACATGTTTGCGTTCGAGGATATCTTTCAGCTGGTGGTAAGGATACGGATCGAAGTCTTCACAAAAGGTGGTGCCTTTGGCACATTTCGGAGGGCCGTCTATTCTAGGAATAGTTTCAAAAATGATTTGATACGTGTCTGGGAAAATTATATCTTGATCGCCTAATTCCCCCATCAGTTCTCCTGTAAACCAATTTGTTCGTGTGAGAAATTAGTTATTATTTATATACAGGTGGTCCAATTTTTCATCCTCTTTGTCTCAAGTAGATTTGTCATTATATCTCATACCTTTGTTTCTATTACCTCGGAATAAAATCCTCGTTTTCGTTTTATTATTGTTTTCATCCCTTGAAACATTGTTTTGCGTTAATTTTTTAATGAATGACACGCTGCTCTCATTCAATCGTTCGTTTACTTTAGCAATCGCTTGAATGGGTATCTTAAACTGAGGGCGCGCTTGTACAAAACAGACCTAAAAAAAGTTTTTTCTGTTACAATGTAAAAATATAAAAATCCGAATATGACAAATTTCCTTACGTCATTTCTTAATAACACATTAAAAGCAGACAATAACAGGTTTATCTATAAGAATGTAGCGTGACTGCTAATTTTGTGTTTTTATTGCAAACGTCTATGCTTCCTTCAGCAATAATAATTTCAAAAAAAACATTGAAGTTTGTTAATAAACAAACAAATAAAACAGAATTATTGATTACACATATCCCTGGACAGTTTATATGTTAACTCGCACAACAGGTTTAAGTGTTTTTACCTTCCATATAATTGCGGTAAGCATTAAGTTCTTGGAACTGGATAGATACAAAACAGCTTTCGCGCAATTAGATAAGATGTAAACTCACCGTTCCAACCAGCAAAACTAGAATAAAGAAGCGGCAACAAATTTTCAACATCGTCTTGTAGAGTCAGTTGCTGAAAACGCATTAACAGTTATACGCACTAGTTTGCAAAGACTTCTCGCTGGTACGTTTAAAGGTTCATGAAATACTGAATTCTCTTTTGAGCGAGATGTAAATACAGATTGATACATGGCGATATAATTTTTTCTAAATACAAAACTGCGTAAAATTATATCACCGCACTGCACACAATAACAGTGTAACTGTAATTATTATTATTATAAGTAGCACATAATAACAGGTGAGGATTAGTCATCTAAAATTTCGATATTAAACCTTTCTATTACATTTCGGCTCCAGTGCTACTTTTTCGGCATACCAACAACCAATTTCTCCACAACTGGAAAACCGCCGACCATGAACTAAGTACCGATCTTTGCAAGTGCACAACACAAACTGTTAAAACTAGTTTTGTTTCTGTGTTTATAGGTACCCATTTAATAATAATTACTTGGGAATTTTACATATTTCACTGGGCAATCAAACGCATACCATTAAGTGTCCGTGAAAGTTAACTGGACAAACATTTTCAGGTTTTTTCTCTGATTCGACCAGGCGGCTTGCTTAAGAGATACTTTCGATTTTATTGACTCAAGTAACAAAAAATACTATTTCGATTTTCTCTTTGTTCCCTCTTTCATCTACATCTAAATTGTCTCATTCATCTGATGTAGGCTAACATTATGTAAAGAGGTGGGCAGCACCATTTCCATTTGTAGTCGCGTTTTGTTCATTTGCAAATGCTCTTTTGGAGAAATCCATTTATGACATGAATTGCCAAACGGGTTGTGTGCATTCATTATGCTGCCGAATCAGAGATTTTAGACGCAAGCTTTAATACACATCTGTAAGGTAAGTTGCATAATCCACAATCATTTTTAGGTGTTTTTTCTCTTTCTTCTTTCTTGTACTTTACACATCCCGTTATCTAAACAGAAAATGGACAAAATATGACAGCTTTCGCTTTATTATAATTTCCAATGGATATTTTGCATTTTGCTGCAAATTAGTGTTATCTGGACAAGATTTGTTTAAAAGATTTGGTCTCAAAAAAATTCTAGTCAAGAAAATTTAGGCGAAAATCGGTCTGAACAGTTCTCATAACAAGCGAGGGCAATAAAAAAATCGATCACAACACTGAAAATTGTTGTTTCACCTGTTGATTCATGAGAACCAGCTTTAATTACCAGCAATAAATTTCTCCCGTCACATGCGCGTTCTCGATATGTCATGCAGGTTATACTTTCATGATTCGGGAAATTTTCCGACTTTTTTCAGGCGGAAAACTTGACATCCTGATGGGGAATTTCTGAGCTCCGATCTCCGATCCGCGAGAGTCGGTATGCTAATTTTTATAATAGATGCAAACGCGTGATGATCAAAGTAGTGATATTTCGTTAGCACCGTGCTCCTACACGAACCTTGAATGCTTACTTCAAAGATTTCAAAAAGTAAAAGATTATTATGACTTCATTAACATGCAGATTAGTTCATTAAATTATAAATTTAAATGCCATGAGAAAAAGTTATAGCTTTTCAATGAATCATGAGCGATTTAAGCCAAACATCAAGAAATGAAAAATCCAGTGACATTAAATTAGAAACTAGCACGACAATAGCATTTGCAATGAATAACAATCATTGGATCGCCTACCCAATAAATCTACAACCAGAGGTAATTCCCGCTCGATTGTATTTTTTCTGCTACCGATAGAGCATGATTACTTTTTTATTGGCAAAAACCTGGAGAGTGATAAGAGCTAGGTTTCCGTCATTGAAATAATGTGAACAACAATTCACTTTACAAAAAAAAGTAATTTAAAGTAATTAGTTGAAATTTATATCAAGGTTCGTATTGTAATTTAGCGAGAGATACATGTGTCGATGTGAGCGATTTAACGGTTGAAAATGGCTTGAAAACGAGGAGGTTTCCGTTCAGTAGTAAACAGAAGTTGCGTGATTTCTGAAGGATTCGTTTAATACCAAACGAACGACTTAAAATGTTTCTTCTTCACGTAATGCAACAATTCATCATCGAATCGTAAACGAGCGCAAAGAGGAACAACATCATCAGACTTGTTTTTAATTGAACAAATCGGTGAGTATCGGGGGATTTTCAGATATTTATTTTTATTTATAATGACCGGAGCAGTCGCTTCCGGCGCATTATCAAACCCCGGAGAGCGTTCCCATACGGTGCATTTCCGATCGCAATTACGTGCAGATGATTCTGGAAATCGACCGCAAGATTTTTCCAAATGGGAAATGCTTTTTGCGCAATTTACCCCGGCGAAAAAGATTATGCAGAGATAATCGAGGCGTCTCTCTCTGGCGATATTACATTCAACTTGGTGTCCTTGTCGATACCCAACAAATTTCAATGTTGTTATGTCCGTGCAGCGGCACAGTACACTCTGTGGTCAGGTGCTCGACGTCCGCTAGTCTAGATACAGAGCTCCGGCCGAAGATTTATCATGTTCTAACGGGGTGGCAGTTTTAAATTGTGCGTCAGTGGACATTGTTTGATAATGGCAATGAATGGAGGCGTAACAGTTGTTTTGTTGTCCTTGGTAAGAATCTCCGAGTAATTTTCTCTCGATTTTCTTATTACACCGAAATACCTTTATTTCGGTAAATATAACAATAACAACATTTTACTTGCTAATGGGCTTAATCATTTAAATTCCTTGCGTCAACATTCTTAATTTTTAATTACTCGACCATTTTTATTGAGTTCGTCAACAGATTTGTTTATATCGTCTTCGGCCGATTTTTGTTTTGTTTTTATTATCAAAATTTCAGTATATGATCACACGACATCTGAAGTTTATAAAAATTTACTAATGCTGGATGTGTGGAATGGTTTAACTGTTTCACTTTCTTGTCCTTGACATGGTGTCATTGAAAAAAATTTAATTCAATACAAAATTATTATTACCTGTTAAGAATAGGTGCGACTAAATTTAGTTGTTAAGATATTTGTTTAGTTAGCGCAGTTTCGATAAAATAAAGGTCATTTTCAAATAAGGGAGACCAGGGTCAGTTGTAATACGGAATCTGCAACATATATTCACTAATTGTTTTAGAAAAACCGGTAAAACTGCAAATTTAATTGTGCTATGTAGACATTTTAGGATTTTAAGAATTTAAAAATAGCTTAATTTATATTAATTTTAATGTATATGGTGAAGGTAAGATTTTTTTTTAATTAAAATAGTTAATTTACAATGTCATTCGAGGAAACTGTAACTGATTTTTTGGGTTTAAATGTAGCAAGAAACACTTTGCCTCATCATCGGAGCTCCATGGGAATGATCAAATCAAAAATCATCAAATGCAGAAAGAGGCAATAAAAAATTTTTTTGCACTCTTCTGAGTTCTGGGGTCCTAGAAGAAAAAATAGAAAAATTGGAAAACCACAATTCTCATCAAAATTCTAAAGAACAGTTACAGTCTAACCGAAAATGCTGAAAATGTAACTTATGGCCAATTAAAAAACAAAGGAAGAAAAAGTTGTCAGACAATCTTACAGCTGACCTTGGTTGCCTCTATCACTTTTTCAAATGCATATATTAGCACTGTGACAGAAATGCAAATATAAAATGCAGTATGTACCATTGTTATGAAAATGTAAAATGCACGTATATATGCAGCAAGATTAAACTCCATTTTCTATTATTATGACTTGCTAAAACCTGCTCAAAAGAGAAAAATGTTATGAAATTATGTATGCAGACATTAATTTCATTAGAGTCTCTGCAAATAATTGAAATTTACGAAATTTCTTTAGTTCTTTTAATTATGTATTTTATCTACTAAAAGAACATTTTGATAACTTCTTTCAACATTTGTAACTTTTATGGGTAAATTGATTTTAATATAATCAGTTTTGTTTGTTATAATAATTAGATTTTTGCTGTAGAAACGACATTTGGATCCAAATAAAATTGATGTTGCCTTAAAATAACATTGCCAATATTCATAATGCATGACATAACATATATTTCCCAATTAACAGTATCAGACAATTATAGATGTACATTAAAATAAAATAAAAGTTTATTTTATTTAGTTATCGTTTCAATGGTTTTGTTTTTTATTTTGGTACTCTATTTTGGTACTCTAATATATATGTATATTGTGAATTTGTTTATTATTGTACATCATTTGTGTTTTAGTTGGACATTTTTATTCGTTGGATTATTTATTGTATTTTTATTATTATTTTAAACCCACCACCACCCGACAAGGCTGTACAAACTAATATTATTAATGATGGAGACCGTCCAGAGTTAAGTGGGATTAGTGGTAACACGTATCATAAGTTAACCCAATTGGTACAAAATGGTTGCATTAATTGTTTCAATAAATTTTGTAGTAAAATGTAAATCGAGATTGCCATGTTAACATTAGTTTATGGCCGTTTGTTAGCTTTGAACACTCTGTTGAATCCATTATTTATGACGTTCCAAAATTTTTATGTTTGCTCCACTCATAAATTTTTTATTTCCATTTGCATCACTCACAATGCATATTTTACAGTCGCTCTTACCATAAAAAGTAAATTGAAATCTTTTTTTTTTCAAAAAAATTACTAAAATATTGTCTGTTATTTTAAAATTTTTTCAGTAAGACAAATAAGTTAGGGGACTTTCACGTAACTGCCGGTTGTCCTTTACCGCTGAGGTCAATGAAAAGAAAGGTCTTCATCCTTAAGACCTTGTAAAAGAATGTCATTTATGCATTTTATGATTGTTATAATTGCATACACACTACATTAATCTGATTAATTAACCTAGGTGGCCTTAATTTCGAAGGTATGAAGCTAACAAACAAATTTTTAAGCTAACTTCCTAGCAGTGTCCATGTATTTTTCATAAAACACAGTTAAGCTTTCTGTCCAACATCCAGTACCCATATTTCAAACAATTTCATTGAATTCATCGTCTCATGTCCACCCCTTTTATTAGAGAATTTTGACATCCACAACCCGGTCGAGTTCTTTGTTTTG
This sequence comes from Asbolus verrucosus, assembly GCA_004193795.1. Classification (NCBI taxonomy): domain Eukaryota; kingdom Metazoa; phylum Arthropoda; class Insecta; order Coleoptera; family Tenebrionidae; genus Asbolus; species Asbolus verrucosus. Next base: position 11,069 of record QDEB01133023.1, on the reverse strand, counting down.
ATTTTTTCAGTCGCACCGTTCAAGTGAAACTTGCATCACAAAAATAAAAAATATTGATGTTTACTTACGGTAAATTAATGTAACGCACACACCTACATTTATTTTTAACTTTTTATTGCCATGCATACATCATAAAGTTTTTTCATTTAACACAGTGCTCCTCGTAAATCTTACTATTCGTAATAATCATAAAAAATATGGATGGCTTTAGGCTGCAGGGGTAGCAGCATCCATGAAGTCCATTTATTTCTATTATTAATAATAAGACAGTTTTGTAATAAATTTATTTTGAGAACTGTTTTGGAAGTGGGTGGATAAAAACAATAATGGAAGAGAGACACAGAGAGAGAGAGAGAGATACTTCAAAATGTGATGAATGAATATGGTGTGAATAGATTTGCTTTGATAAATGAATTCGAAATAAGAGGGTAAAAGTGCAGGAAAGGTGGACGAGAAATAGAAAAAAATATTTGAACGTTCGTTATTGCTAGGTAACTTTATTTGAAATAATAAGTTAAAAAGAGGAATACTTCCTTTTAGTTAAAGCTGAAGAAGTAATGAAGCAGAAAATGGCTACAAACATTTGATCCTAAGTAGTTTCTCAAGGGAGGCACAGTTCCTTTTTTGCAGGGCAATTTAATACGAACCTCCAGAGAATTCGTTTTTCTTTCACTTTCGCTTTCTGCAAATGAAACTTCAAATAACGTCATAATAAACTGAACCATGAATAGAGACATTGACAACCACTCTCCCAGTTTATAGCTAAAGATTAAAGTTGTATTAAGGATAGTGATGCTTTTATTCCGCAACAACACATTACAAAATAATTTTCTAAGAAATCTATTTATAATCATGAAAAATAAAAATAAAAAATCAGAAACAAAAAACGCAAAATTCATTAAGACAATAAAAAAATTGTAACATACAATACCGAAAGCAGCATCAATTGTTTCCATTATACCTATCACATAAAGCTAACAAATCGTATAATAGTAATTCTTGGACTTTTATGGGAACATTTACATAATTATGTAAATATCTATTTGTTTATTACAAAAACAGCGATTTCTTACAATAAGAATGGAACTAGAATGTTTTAATTCCGCTATTTTCTGTAAACCTTTGACCTCAATTTTGACCCAACCGAACGCGCAAATTTTTTGTCGCAACCCTGTACAATTACCAAATCCGGCTGGCTTCGCTTCACCTCCAACGTTTTTTTGACTCATTCATTTCGAATTAATTGTAAGTTTTGTCTTAAAGGATATTAAAAAACAATCAACAAAAGTTATCCAAGATGTGCAGTTTCTCAATAATAATTAGAGTCACTTAGCCAGTTTATTTTTAAGTCATTACTCACAATCAAAAACCGATGAAGCAAACTTGTGGTACGAAGAAACATCATTAACACGAATTATATTAATTCGCTTAAACGGAGATAATAATTATATAAAATGTAATAATATCACCATCACGATGTTAATGAAGTACAACGATCCAAATTTACAGAGTTTTTAGTTAATTTAGCAGATTTAATTAAATTAATCTTAAACAAAGGCTTCAGGAACAGGTTTCATTGCAGCGGCTTTTTATAAATTATTTCATAAGTTCCCACCTCAAGGTTGTTTAATTATGCAACATGCATTAAATGACAATAACAACAATTATGAAAATATCGAAAGCAGCAGGAATTTGCATTAACAGCGCTTTGATGAATGCAAATTTTTTGATGGAAAGCTCGTTTTTTAAGTTGATGTAAAGCTTTTAATTGAATTGTGAGAACATAAAAGATAAATCAGATTTAATTTTTAAACGCCGAATTTAAGGCAAAGTGCCAACATTGAAAATTCCTCCAATTTGAATTATCGTCGAACATACGTAGAAAAATTATTCTAAAGCTGAAGGCTTGTTACAGTCATTAGGATTGCTATATACAAGAATTTATGAAAAATCGCTCGTCATTTACACAACTTCGCTCACATCAACGGTTCTCAGCTCGTTTGAATCTTTCCGTTCAAACAAGGGATGGTAATAAAAGCTGATTTTGTGAAAAACAATTTAATTATTTAATAACTTTCAGTTCAAATGGATTTTTAAAGGGGTTGCATGGCCTAAATTAATTTTTTTATACATTTAGGTTTTTTTCGCAGTCGCAAACCTGAAACAGATTTTATCATAAATGCAAGAGTATAACGTACAGAAGTAATGGGAAAGCGAAAATTAACCATCTTATAACAAGGTTAAATTTTACCAAAAATGGGAATGTTTAAAAAGGACTTGCAAGCAATTGCATAAAAATTGTGGCGACTTTGTAGACAAAAGAGACGTAACGTGTCGCATTTCACCCCGTGTTTTTATACTCTAAAAAGTGTGAGTGGGTTGCCGTTAAATTTCACATAAAAACAAAGTGTAAAAAGACTTATTTTTTTATCGCCATTCTGTAGTTCCTTCAAAGTTTGTTTTATCCCGCTGCAGCTACGAATCCATTGAAGAGACATGATAAAGGAATGTAAAAGTATTTAATAATAAACGACCTCTGATTAGGTTAGGAACATAAATTAACCTCAACTGTTGTAAATGCAGCAAATGCGTAACGAATCGTTGACCACAGTAGTCAGTGATCCTTTTTTCACACTTAAGAGTGCGTTAAATCGCAATCGGGAATTCTCACTTTTTTAAATATCAAGCTGAATTTGCATAAATTATTTTAATTAAAGCTCAGAGACCGACGTTATTTACTCTTGAAAATAGAAAACTTATTACAAATTAGGCTAATGTAAATGTTAAGGTGGATATACAAGAAGCGATGTTTTAATTAATTCGAATCTCGTCAAAAAATCTTCGTCTGCTTTAGCATAGGAAAATCCGCAAGAGTTTTACCGATCTGGGCCAGCTGACAGTGGAAATATTTTAATGAAACTATTCAGCCATTTTTGGCAAAAAAAAAACCGTTTAATTATGTGAATTGTAATGTGAGAGGCATTCTAATAATTATGATTTTATTGCCTCTTTGCTGAAGTTACATTCTTGTCTCCAAATACCAGCATTTTACTCACTGTACCTGATTCAGACGAATTAAACTTCAATTTTGCTTCACCTGTTTCAATTTAAAGAGTCAAGTATGACCCTGTTTTTGTTTATTTAAAATAAAAAAATGACCGCAACCCGTAATGCAACACGTAAATATTTCACATATCTATATGTTAAAACAACATAAGTGGAAAAAAAAGATGGGACAAACGATGAAACTCCCAAAACTACGTCAACACGTAAAAAATGTGCAGCCGAGTATAAAAATGTGTTTTTGTATTTATGGTTTGTTATTTTTGTGCAAATTTGCCGCAAGTCAGTGTCTAATAGACCATAACACTGCACGACATCTTAATTCACGACGTCATTAAGTACACATTTTCGCGGAAAAAATGGGGATTTCAGTGTAAGTAGTTTTAATTATCTTTAAATGATTGATTTCTGTCATGACATTGACAAAAGTGGAAGTTGACACTGCAATTATTTACTTTTTTTGCATAGTGGTGACAAGCTCACACAAAATTAATTGTTTGACAGTGTGAGTGACTAAAATACCACTTAATGCTTCATCATGGTAAAATTACGCTCAAATTCTTGGAATAATTACTTTATTAACTGGTAGTAAACTATGACAGTTGAATTCAAGGATTCAAAAGAGTGGAAATAAGAAACTTCCTGAAGGGATAACTTTGCCGTTTTCTTTTATTCCTCTCTCCGATATTAAACCAAAACATTTATCCAATAGATGTGAGCTGACATATATATTGTTCCCGGATCGTAAAAACAATTCCAACTATAATTAGTAAACGTCGACAAGAACATTCAAATTATTATGAAACAGCCTGAATGCAGCCTGACCGGAAATTGAAGATGTCACTTGAAATAAAATCGTTGTGAGACATGGGTCCAGTTTTTGAATGTTGCTGCAATAATTACGTGAAGTCGGACTAACCGAGGGAGATTTACAAGAACATATTTAGGGACGTAAAATGCATGTGTTCTGGCCGCAAACATTCAAATTTATAGCCTGAGGATACGAGCAGGCCCAAATCGTAATCAAACATGGGGATAAATGAAACCAGTAAAACTGGACATCGCGTTGTCATCCCCCAGAAAGTAGTTTTTTGATAGTCGAATCGAATCGTTCTGCCACATTTGTAGAATTTTTTTATTTTTCAGATATTTCCTGCCATTGCTTATACAGACCATTACCAGAGACCCACTCCCAGGATGAGAGCTAGGCAATACATGACTGAGAACGTAAATAGGAACAGGCACCTAGACAGCTTAAATGAGACGACTCCCCACACATATTTAGATGCGAGAAGTGTAAATAATAACCAAAGGGATCAAGGTATGACAATGACCTCTCTGAGCTCTTAATACTAACTGAATTTTCCAGATTATGATGGACAGATTGTGTACCCCGATACTAGAACCACTTGCACACATGGACTGTGCACTAACGTCGTAGGGTATCCAAAAGATCGAATCAAAAAGTTACTCAGTAGATCTCAATTTATGAACGGGTATTTCGAAGCAACTGAAGAATTAGTAAATATAGACAATAGATTTGGTTCAGACGAAATGTCTTTGTGTGACACTATGGTTCACACAATTTATCCCGAGAAAGCCAACAATACTAACAAAATTGAAAAAGTCATAGTTAACGTGGAGGGGCACAAGCAAGGAATAGTGTTTGAAACCTGTGTGTAAGCAAGTAGATGTTTCCAAAAAATTGATATTTAATTGATCGCGATTTTTAGGAACAATGAGAAATGCAAATTTAGCAGCACTTTTCCGAACGGATACATATCCTATTGCAAACAGAAGTACATTCATAAGAGACTCATGGTCCTCGGAGACAACGATAAGTTCGTTTTTGATTCGTTTGAAGTACCGTCGTGTTGTGTTTGTACAGTGAAAAAAGATAATTAGACGTGTTTGTGCAAGCTTCTTCATGAACTCATCCTTTGACGATAGAACAGGCCGTTATCACGTCGAGAATTGGGAGGTTCTCGTCCTTGAAAGATTGTTCAGCTAAGAGGAACTACATTGCTATCTTCTAAGGGACGATGTGTAAATCACATCTGTATGTACATATGTGCAATTTTGAATAATGTTATGTCAATATTACTGTATCTATTTATACAATCATTGTTAATAAGATGTACAGTCATCTAGTTAAAAAAATATGACATTTATTTTTTACGAAAGTCATGTGGTTTTATTCCTGCTTTGCAGATTAGCATTAGCTTGTGAGGACAGGTTAAAATTACCAGCAACACTATTAAAAATTTAATCTTCCGGCAAGTTCAAAAATCAAAGTCACATTATACAAATTTTTTACTACACGTACAAACACAGGGATTTGAAGCTGTCGATGTTCTGAGATGTCACTTCTCATGTCTACTGCCACGAGCTTCATCAAGTCATCGTATTTTTGCCGTAATCAAGCAGCTTAGCTGCAAAATATTCGTCTCTGTTAATATTACTGCAAACAAGACTTATAACAAGTTTAAAACAGAAAGAATTGTATTTTTACTAGCAAAGTTGACATTGTACACCATAAAATCAACCATGGTCACATTCTTGGTCTTGCAAAAGGGTTCTCGACCATTTTTGTCTAAATGAGGTTCAGATTTGTCGGTTGGTTTAATCACATTTCCAAAATATGAATTTTGTATTTTGTTGTATAATTTCCCTTATTTCTTTTTTGGGTAATGATCTACATGTTCACAAATGTTAAAATAACAGTTGCACTTGAAGTAAGTAATACATGTTACTAAAACTGATAAAAACAGAAAAATATTTAAAGTATTCATAATTGCTCTCTGAAGCCAAGTAAGCACTAATCAGTTCTATTTTAAGGGCTTACGCTATATATACTTAATTTTTGAGGCCGTGTGGTTTTGGTTACGTATTTATCAAAAAAAATTCCACTACCACAGTTAAGAGAAATCAGAAATCCGTTATTGCGTTTTGGAATTTAATCATTTTAAATGAAAATTTTGATTGGAGAGATTTAATCTGCAAGCATTTCTAATTTTGGGTTCGTTTGAGAACTTTTTCTTTGTCTTAGTTAAAAACAAACTAGTAGATTTGCTACAAACCGCAAAACTGATTTTAAACATGAAATTTCCTTCACCAACATGACATCATCTTTAACTTTCTTGCAACTTCCTTTTTTTTGATTTCCGTTCGTTTACCATTTCTGTTGTCAGCAAGCATAATCCGCAAGTGACAGATCAAATTTTTAATAAGAAACTTCTTTTAATTGGTTTTTGATTCATGTAAATGATTTGCCGCCATCAAAGGAGATGTGTATTTATACAGTTTTGCTACAAACCACAAACCAAATTCTGAATATATAACATCCGTTTGATTAAATTTTGATTTTTGGCCAACTTATCCTTTTTGTTTTTATTGAATAGAACTAAATTTTGGTTTCGATTCTTTGAAATGAAACTTGGAGCAGAGCTGCTTTACATATTTTATTTTCAGTTTTATATTACATATTAACAAAGTTGTCGTTATTTGTACGGTTCATTTTATATTATTTAAAAGAGAATTAAGACATCGTAAAAAGCAAAAGAATATTACAATGGCAACACCATTTTAGAATCTCTATCAAAAAAACATATTTTACAATTTTTTCTTGGTGTAGGTGCAAACGCAAGTACTCGGTATCTTAAATTTTCGATACTCCAAAACCCTCTTTTGCATATCCACTGTCATTAACTTAACGACGTTAAATTTCTGCACACATTTGGTTTTGTAATCGAGTACGTTACCAGCAAAGCAATCTTCGCCGCTACTAGTGCTAAAAGCAAACCAGATTTTACAAAATCAAACAAACGGGTTCAAGTACATACTCGCATGTTTGAAATTTCACAGCTTGAACAAACTCACGGACATTAGCGATGGTTCTGTTTACGTTATCAACGTCGAGCATGGATTTGGGCAGCTTCGTTATGTCGATAGTTTTACAGAAAGGTTCCTCTTCTACATCCTCTCCGCCGATCCTGTTAGCTACCGATACCGTCACCGAAGCGTTGGCCGGTTCAATAACATTGCCAAAATACGAGTGCATCGCTGTATTTTGTTCTATGAGGCTTCTGATTTCCTTCTCAGGATAATTTTCAACATTTTCGCACATGTTAAACTTGCAGTCGTCTGTTCTTCTCGCCAACTTCGATCTCTTCGAAGAGAAAATTTAAAAATTTTCAAAATACGTGTAGGTTAACAATACTCACGACAGAAGTCAGCAACGCACAGAAGAGAAAAATTTTTATTTTGTAAAACATTGCAACTGTCTGAATGCAAGCAGATCGGTGAAATTTAATGCAAATGTCGTCATATGTGTTCACACAAAGACTTTTAGTTTTGATTACGCACCGGACATCCGTGTTAAAATGATTCTATAATATCACTTTTAAATGATATAAGTTGTTGTAGTGTAGGTATGTGTTTGTCTGCCTGTCTACATAACATACGCTCATTCTAAATAAATTAGCAAATTGTTACTAGCAAATTAAGATTAAGATATCTTAGAGCAATAATTTTTCATTTGGAACGAATTAAAATTAATAACTAAATTTAATATTTTTTTGCAATTATAACAAATCAGCGATATCTCAATCAAGAGATCAAGATGCAAATAGTCTTAATTTTTTTGACAATATTGCATTTCCACTAATTTATTTTGTTCTTCTAATTTTAGTTGAATTTGTTTCGATTTCACAAAATGACACCATCTGTAATCCCAAAAAATATTTTTTTGACAAAGACGCGAAGGTCTAGCAAATTTTTAAAATATTTAACAGCTCCTTAAACTTGTTTTAGTCATTAGTTCTCAAATTTGTTTCAAAAACATTTAAAATCTGTAGACCTTTAATGTTAAAGAATTGGATATGAATATAATGGTAAATAGTACATAAGCAATACATAGGTTATAAAAATCGGTGTAGCAACGACTGTCTAAGCCCCGCTACACAAGAAAACACTGATTTTGATTTTTCATCATATTTTGACATAAGTACAAACACAGGTGCTTGGTATTTGGAACTTCCGATATTCCGAAAGGCGATTTTTCGTGTCCACCGTCACAAGCTTGACAATGTTGAATTTTTGCATGCATTTCGTCTTAAAGTCGAGCAGTTTACCGGCGAAGCACTCTTCCTCGTCGCTAGGGCTGCAAATAGACAAAAACTTCAAAAACTCAAATTTCAAATAACATCCAAATACTCACGCGCATGTTTGAAATTTAACGGCTTGAATGAAGTTGGGGACGTTGACAATGGTTCTTTTGACCTTATCGATGTCAACCATGGATTTCGGCAATGTGGTCACATCGATAGTTTTGCAGAAAGGTTTGGCATCCTCGGCACCAAATCTAGTAAACAGCGAGACTGGACCGTTGGATGGTTCGATAACATTGCCAAAATACGAATGCACGGCCGTGTTCTCTTTAATAATGTCTTCTATTTCATTCTCCGGGTAATTGTCCATATGTTCGCAGATATTGTAGTTGCAGTCATTAAGTCTCCTCAACTCCCGCAATCTCTTCAGAGTCAGCGAGTTCTGGAGTAAAAGCGGACAATGTTGGACGGAATAAAATAAAGTTTCAGGCCCTAATACTTACAGCAGACGTTACCAGCAACACACAAAACAACAAAAATTTATAAGCCATCTTAAGTGAATATAAACTCTTAGCAGATATAACACGACGACGTATGTGGTTTCGGTTAACACAGCAGATATCCGTATCGTTAAGATTAATATTTAACACTAAACTGCTAAACTTGGTCGCTATTAACTTATTATAAAAATGATATAAAGCTTAAAACCACAATTATTTATTTAGACTTTAAATGCACCATTTATGAGTGCAAAACGATAAATGATCAGTTCCCAGGCGTTCTGAAGATATAAAGAATTAGAAATCCCCTCCTGACGTCATAAGGGGAATTTTGGTGTCAAGACAGTGTAATTTAATTATAATTTGATAAAACATTGCTGTTTTCGTGATTCAATGGTCTATATGAAATGTGAGATGTTCCTTGCTGCGCATGAAAATCTGTTACGTCATCAATTTCTGTATGCACTTTTACATAAAAATCTGAAAACTGTGAACAATGGGTGCTCCCTGCATGGGTAACTCCATTCCGCTGCGGTCGCACCGGATTTCCACATCCATAATGTCAAGCTAAATTATTACCGCATTTTTCGAAAAACGGAACTGTTTCTGTTAGTGGGACCATACACAAAAGTAAAGAAAATGATTAGTAATGGTTGCAGCCTTTAATTTTTCCGATGCGTAAATCGAGGTCATTGAAAGATAAAATCTTCCTAAGTGTAGGGACAATCCGACTCGAAAGTTAACTAAAAGCAAAATGTCACATTGTGCATTGTTGGCAGTGTAGACTATCATCTTATCGCAAAAATTAAAGCATAATGTGCAAATTTTGAATATATAACTTTCTTTACAAGCAGAGAAAATTAACTTCCTTTCAACTTTCGTTTGATTAAATTTTGATTTCTGGCCAACTTATCGTTTTTGTTTTCATTGAGTGGTGTCGGTTCTCCACAGAGAACTAAATTTTGGTTTCGATTCTTTGAAATGAAACTTTGCGTGGCTCATTTTTTATTGTTTAAAAGAGAATTAAGACATTATAAAAAAAAAGAATATTACAATGGCGACACTATTTTAGAATCTCTATCAAAAAAAAAAAACATATTTTACAAGTTTTCCTTGTTGTAGGTGCAAACGCAGGTACTCGGTATCTTAAATTTTCGATACTCTAAAACCCCCTTTTGCACATCCACTGTCATTAACTTAACAACGTTAAATTTCTGCATACATTTGATTTTGATGTGGTGTCTGTTTTCAGAAATACAGTATTCGCGGCTTCTAGTGCTAAAAGCAAACAAGATTTTACAAAATCAAACAAACAGGTTCAAGTACATACTCGCATGTTTCAAATTTCACAGCTTGAACAAACCCACGAACATTAACGATGGTTCTGTTTACGTAATCAACGTCGGGCATGGATTTGGGCAGCTTCGTTATGTCGATGGTTTTGCAGAAATGTTCCTCTTCTTCATCCTCCCAGAGGAGTCGCGGAGTTATTTTCAGCGAATCGTTGGCCGGCTCAATAACATTGCCAAAATACGAGTGCAACGCTGTATTTTGTTCTATGAGGCTTCGGATTTCCTTCTCAGGATAATTTTCAACATTTTCACAAATGTTAAACTCGCAGTCTACTGTTCTTTTCGCCAACTTCGAAGAAAAAATTTAGAAATTTACAAAATGCGTGTAGGTTAACAATACTTACGACAGAAGTCAGCAACGCACAGGAGAGAAAAATTTTTATTTTGTGAAACATTGCAGTTGTCTGAATGCGAGCAGACTGGTGGAATTTGATACAAATGTTGTCATATGTGTCCATTCAAAAACTTTTAATTTTGATTAGGTATCGGACATCCGTGTTAAAATGATTTTATATCACTTTTAAATGATATAAATTTTTATAGTGTAGATATGTCTACATAACATACGCTCATTCTAAATAAATTAGCAAATTGTTATTAAAGATTAAGATAAGTTGGAGCAATAATTTTTCATTTGGCACAAATTAAAATAAATAACTAAATTTAATATTTTTTGCATTTTTACACCACGACTTCCTGTATATTTAATTTTAACGAAGACAAAATAAATTTCGAAGAAAATTAGAACAAACTAGCGATATTTCAATTAAGAGATTAAGATGCAAATACTCTTAATGTTAAATATTACATTTCCACTAATTTATTATGTTCTTCTAATTTTAATTGAGTTTGCAGCGATTTCACAAAGTGAGCACCTGTAATCCCAAAAAAATTTTTTTTTGACAAAGACGCGAAGGTCTGACAAATTTTTAAAATATTTGACAGCCCCTTATACCTATTTTTGTTATTAGCTCAAAAAGGACAGCACACATCTTATGGGATTCTGGGGACCATGTAATAACCCTGAAATTAAAATATGTTATAGA
>QDEB01133002.1:8185-18687 GCA_004193795.1 Asbolus verrucosus | reverse complement strand
ACTTGGACCAAATCAAAAAGGTGAAATTCGTGTACAAACTCCATGTGCCTTAAAAGGATATTACAACGCCGACTCTTTACAAATTTTTGACGAAGATGGTTTTTTTAAGACGGGTGATGTCGGATATTATGACGAAGATGGTTGCCTTTACTTTGTAGAAAGAATAAAAGAAGTGTTTAAATATCGAGCTTTACCCATCATACCATCATTTATTGAAGCTATTTTACTAGAACATCCCGCAGTCAAAGAAGCAGTTGTTTTCGGTGTACCAAGTGGTGATGACGGAGATGCACCAGGTGCTTACATCGTGCTTAGAAAAAACTCTAATGTTAGCAAAGAAGAGATTTTCGAATTTGTAGCGAAACAGGTATCAGAAAGGGAGAGGCTAACAGGAGGCATCACATTTGTTTCAAGTTTGCCGAAAACGCCAACAGGAAAATTTATGAGGAGAGAAATTAGAAATTTAGTCATTAAATCTTCGTAATTATATAATTATGAATAATATTTAAGATAACACTTGTTTCCAGTCATGAGCATGATAAATGTGTAATATGCAGAAAATATATATTTATAGATCCACTCCATAGAATTAATAGTATTGTGAAATTTTAATAATTAGATTTTGTTGAATCATGAGTAATTTCAGCAAATTTTAATTGACAATTGCTATAGATTTTGTCAAACAGAATATGTCAGCAATTTTTATAATTCTTCAAACAAAATTGCATATCAAAAGAAACATAAGAAATTATATCTAAATATATTGTGTATATATATTCATTTCATCCTGGATGCGACATTTGAGATCAAAGTAGCAAAATTAGAATTACAGCAATTACAAATTTAAATTTTTTAAATCTAGGTGAATGATGCAGAATTTATGTTTTTTTTTATTAACAAAACTGCATGTTACCGTTATTGTTATTTTATGTCCCCCTTTTTATCTGTTGAAAATAATATTTACGGCATTGATTTAAAGTCATTAAAGATATTTGAATCTGAACTTTTTGCACAGATATATTTTTACAAATTTTGAAAATGACCACAGTAGTTATAAATCACAAACATTGTGGTTTGGGTAACACATTCTAATTTCTAAAACTTAAAAAAAAAATAGATGGATACAAAAACTTCAAAATTCAAGAATTTTTTTGTTATGGATTCTAAGAAACCATAATATTGAGAAAATTAACACTAAACAAGAATTCAAAAAGCTGCACATTTATTAATTTTAATTCAATTAATAAAATTAATTTTATTAATTAATAAAATTAATTTTATTAATTCAATTTAACAATTTTTGCTAGTAGATATTGAAATTAATGCAACAATCGGAAATAGCAGGAAATTTATAACAATGAAAAACAAAAAAACCTAATCTTTTTGAAGTTTCACAGTAATAAAACAACATTTGAAGCTCCCAAGCTTATTTACAAGGTTCATCAGCACACGGTACTATCGATTATTTTTTACAACAATGCAATTAAAAACAAAAACATACAACTGAAAAATATAGTAGAGAAGTTTAACTGATCGATCTAAATGAATGAAATGCTTTATCCTGACAAACTAGAAAATAACCTAACATTTTATGTTTAATGTAGGATTGAATGATAAGTAAGTAGGTACCAAATTCTAAACGATAAGTGATGCTTATTTCGAAGTAACCGATAAGAGACTTGAACCTTGAAAATAATTATTTTTTTAAGTCCAGAAAAATTGTTACATTTTTATACTTAGTCATTTCAGATAAATATTTGGAAAATTTTTATTTTTTGTGTTTTTTGATATCATTATAAATAGTGTAAGATATGGCAAAACTAATGTTTTTCTTAAGATAAACTAATTACGTGATGTGAGAATGTGACGTTGCATCATTTGAAGAACGATCGTTAACTCTTACTGTATAATATATTTTAAATCGTTTAAAAAATATTTTTATTTTTAAAAGCAAAAATCGAAAAGCGTTAAGAATGCAAATGGATAATTGGAGCAAAATTGAAAGGACTGTTACCAGTTTGTTGGATTATAAAAAAAAATTTTTTTCATACGTTATAGCATGGAGGTTTACAACTATTTAACACAAGAATAATTCAAAGACTGTTCCTTTAATTTCGCTCCCAGCCGTACGAAAATTTGAGCGTTAACTTAAATGAAAAAATTCTTTTGTGTTTTTTACTAGAAAGAAAAATAATTGAAAATGAAGCGGGTCACTGCATATAGACACGTACACTACTAATAGGTTATCCTGATACATTCAAGTGCATGTTATATATTTGTAACTACAAATCTTTGACACTTTGTTACGAGCGTCATAACCACAATAAATTATGTTGTATATTTTTTGCCAAATCATTGTTTGGAAATCGAAGTCTATCAATATAAATTAAGATTACAGCTTTTAAATCGTGAAGTTGAACGAAAGAATTATATGGAAATGTCAGCAAAAATTTTACAAGGACCCAAACTAAAATCCACGATTCCAGCTAAAAGTTTGGGCCAACTCTTTTTTGAATGTGCAGAAAAATATGACGACAGAATTTGCCAGGTAAGTTCCTAATTTCTAAAAAATCTTAATTTCAAAAATTAATTCAATTTAGGTCGACGGTACCACCGACGAAACAGAGACATATGGTAGTGTAAAATTAAGAAGCACACGTGTCGCCATGGAATTACAAAAGAGAGGTATTACCTCCGATGATGTTATAATCTTTTGTTCCAGCAATTCGCTTGATACGTCAATACCTATTTTGGCCACGTTTTATTTGGGTGCCAAAGTGGCCAATCTAGACCCTACATTATCAGCGAAACACACGCAACATCTTATTTCTCTTGTCTTTCCAAAAATAATTTTTGTGGAAGAATCAGCGATTGCTTTAATTGAAGAGAGTTTGAAAACAATCAATTTTAAAGCTGAAATTATTGTTTACGGGAAGTCAACAAAATACACTTGCGTTTCTCAGTTAACAAATCCAAAGGATGGTGAAGACAATTTTAGACCACTAGAGGTGGATTTGCACGATACAGCACTCATATTCTTCAGCAGTGGAACTACAGGGTTACCAAAAGGTATTTGTCACAGCCATTACTCCTTTATGTGCGTTGGATATACGTTGTAGTGAGTGTCATTAATAAAAAAATTGTTGTCACATATAAAGCATACATTTTTATAGCGACTATGAAATGGGAAAAGTAGTTCTTCATTACACTACCTTCTACTGGATAACTGCGATGTTTATGTTAATTTATTCTCACATCGTGGGTGGATATCGAGTGTTTTGCCACTCAGTAGAAGCAGAAAATACATTCAAAGTTATCGACAAATACAAGGTATGATGGTGGTTTTCCGAACTACCAAATTTTTCAAAAATATTTCCTTACAGGTTGAAACCATGTTTTTGGCACCAAATTTAACGAACAAATTTACAACTTTTAAAGGCACTGCAGGTTATGACACTTCCTCTTTACGCATCATACTCTGTGGTGGCAATCCTGTAAGTCCCTTACAGTATCAAAAAATGGCTGAATTGTTTCAATATTCAAATATTATTGGTGTCTATGGTATGACTGAAGTTGGAGTAATCTCAATGTTTCATCCAGACGCAGATAAGGAACTCATAACAACTAAATATAGATCTTGTGGAAAACCTCTTTACGCGATTAGGCTTAAAGTATACAAATCAATAAATCTAAAACGTTAAACTTTTAATATGATTCTTACAGGTTGTAAATGAAATTACCAACCAAATACTTGGGCCAAACGAAAAGGGTGAAATTCGCGTGCAAACTCCATGTGCTTTGAAAAGCTATTTCAAAACCGACTCTTCACAGATTTTTGATGATGATGGATTTGTTAAAACTGGTGATATCGGTTATTACGACGAAGATGGCTGTGTTTACGTTATAGAAAGAATCAAGGAAATGTTTAAATATCAGTCTTGGCACATTGTCCCATCAGCCCTTGAGACTGTTTTACTTGAACATCCAGCGGTTAAAGAAGCTGTCGTTTTTGGTGTACCGTGTGGTGACGATGGTGAAGCACCAGGTACTTGCATTGTTCTCAAAGAAAATTCCTATGCAAGCAAAGAGGAGATTTTCGAGTTCGTAGCGAAGAAAGTGTCAGATAGAGAGAAATTGAGAGGAGGAATTATTTTTGTTTCAAATTTACCCAAAACACCTACAGGAAAAATAATGAGAAGAGAAATTAGAACATCTGTTGTCAAATCTTCGTAATTATGAGTGATGAAGGTAAAACTAGACTACAGTCAAGGACATCATACATTTATCAACTTTTTTAATATTTACTAAATAAATATGACTTTCTGTTGTTTTGCTGTATTATTGTATTGTCTTATATCATTAATATTTTTAATGTTTTACACAATATCCTGAAACAGTCTAGTTTTCATGATCATTCTTCATAATACTTAAAATGTTAGAAGGTCCAAAACTACATTTTATACCAAATGTAACTTTGGGTCAGTTTTTCTTCAATTCTGCTGAAAAATTTGGCAATCGAATATGTCAGGTAATTCATTAATTTTTTCTTTTTCTAACTTATTTTAAAACTGGATCTTAGATTGATGGAGTTACACACCAGAAAGAGACTTACTCCAATGTTAATCAAAGAAGTATAAGAGTAGCTCTTGAAATGCAGAAACGAGGTATTACATCTGAAGATGTAGTCGTGTTATGTTTTAATCTCACTCTTGATAACATGATACCAATGTTGTCAGTGTTCTATTTGGGAGTTAAAGTGGCAAATTTTACATCCTACCTTATCAAAAGGGCTAACAAAATATTTCCTTTCAATCGTATCACCGAGAATGGCTTTTGTCAAAAAAACTTCTCTCAATTTAATTGAAGCAAGTCTGAAAGATACACATCTTAAAACAGATATAATAGTTTTTGGAAAATTTAAAAAATATCCTTCTTTTTCTGAATTTCTAAAATCACACAAAAATGAAGATAAATTTAAGCCAATCCCAGTCGACGTAAATGATGCCGCGTTTATGCTTTTTAGTAGTGGAGCTACAAGTCTTCCAAAGGCAGTTTGCCACAGTCATCGTAGTTTTTATACATAGTAGCATCTTTCCAGTAAGTTTGATAAATTGGATACAAAAAAATGTTTAATTGATTTCTATTTTAGTCAAGTTGATTTTAAAGGTGATATACTCCAGTTCCCATCTTTCTACTGGATATCAAGAATGCTTATGTTGATGTGTTCGTTTTTATTAGGTGGCTGTAAAATTTCTTGTAACATTGTTGATGCTGAGGAAACATTGCAAATTATCGAAACATACAAAGTAAGCAAATCAATGTAATCCTTTTTTAACCAAGTAGGAAGTCATTTTGTAGGTCACATATATATTTTTAGCACCGATTGCAACCTACAATTTTACAATTTTGAAAATTATCACAATTTTGATACCTCATCGGTATCGGTATCGGTATATTGTATTTTGATTGCCGGAACTCCAATTAGCTCCCAGCAGTTTGAAAAACTGGAGAACATTTTCCCCATTCAAACATTATTTTTTCTTATGGACTCTCAGAAGCTGGAATGTTGACCCCCTTTGATGCAAGAATCGACAAGAAACTCATGAAGAACAAAGCTGGTTCTTGTGGCAAAGTAGCGCCTGGTTTCATTATCAAAGTATATTTTGTGTTATCATTATTCATTAAAGGTTAATTTCGATAATTGTAGCTAGTCGATATTGAAACTAATGAAACTGTTGGTCCAAACAAACATGGTGAAATATGTGTTAAGGCTCCGTCACTAATGAAGGGTTATTATAACGGTGATAGCTCTGAAGTCATCGACAAAGATGGATTTTTAAAAACAGGAGACGTGGCATATTATGATAAGGACGAATGCTTTTATATAATAGAAAGAATTAAAGAAATGTTTAAATACTTATCCCGGCATATTGTACCTTCATCTATAGAAGCTATCTTGCTTGAACACCCTGCTGTTAAGGAAGCTATAGTTTTTGGTGTTCCTCGAGGACACGAGGAAGGAGATGTTCCAGCAGCATGTGTCGTTTTGAAACAAAACCGTAATATAAGAAAAACTGAAATTGAAGAATTCGTAATAGCAAGAGTTTCAGACCAAGAAAAACTGTAAGGAGGTGTCTTCTTTGTGACGACATTACTTAGAACTCCTACTGGTAAATTAATGAGAAAAGAAATTAGAAACTATATTATAAAAAACTGTGTCGTTTCTGAATAATTTTTAACATATCTAAAACATCTAACATTATTGAACATGACAGAATAATAAAGGCAAAAAGTAACTTACAAGTATAACTTTTTATCTACTGTTTGTAATTGTGTCCCTCGCTTTTATTTGAAAATTATTTTTAAGGTTAATTGGCACAATATTATTTAGTTGGTATTTAAACTTTGACATCAAAAAATAAAATCATTAATTTGAAAAAATAATGGGTAGTATAATAAACTTGTCGAGAACGAATTAAATATATTACTGGAAGGAAAATTTACTAGTAATTTATACTAACGTGCTTATACTAACAACCAAAATTTTACTCTACCTCAAGATTATTCAACATTTAAAAAAAAAAATCTATGAATATGAGGTTTTCGACAGCAATATGTGAATATGTGAGTTTTCCAATATCTAGAACCAACTGGATATTGAAAATCGTTTAGTTCATCGCTAATAATCTGAACTATAAGAAAGGCAAAAATTCACTTTTTAAAAAAATCAGACATTTAGAGTAGATGAATCATAAGTTTGCTTCCCATTTACTTCTGTGATAGTATCAAGTTTCTGTTTTATTCTGAAGAACCGTCAAACAATATGCTGCCAGATTTCATTGGAAATGCGTCAACACACAACAAGGACCAACCACATTTAAGATTTATTAGAACATTTGCCTTCTTTTCATCTTCCACCTAAACAGATTTAAAATGTAGAATGAAACATTTTCTCAAAAACTGAGGACATAACTTACATTTCTTAAGATAATTTATATAATTAGAAATCCATTGGATGTATACATTTCTTAAGACAGTTATACTTTCATAAGACAGTTAGTATTTCTTTTATTAACACCCCGGATAAATTTAATCGACCGTTAATAAAAATCAGAAACCAATTCAATATTTTGTTCTTAAGATACGAAAATGTGGAATAAGATCTAAGCAGTGTAAGAAACAAGGTGAGCGTTTTTGTAGGAAGTAAAATTGCAGATGAAGAAATGAATAGTTTGGAAAATTATTTCAATTTTATTTTAATTTCAGTGACATGCTGGTGTACCGGAAAGGTAACCCAATTCACATAAAATTTATGAGATGCAATTATTGGCGTTTAAAAACTGGGTGGAAAATTTTCGGAAATGGATGGAAAAGAGCCTTAAAGGAACGGAATAAAATTGATACAAACTAAAGAAAACTGTTCGATGTCATAAATATGATCTTTGCATAGTGATATTCGTTTCTCTTATCGAAGATGTTATAAAAAATATAAGGCTATCAATATTTACATTTCTTTTAAAACAAACTGGAATATAAGTTGCATAATCGAAGTTTAAACTGTAAACAATGAACAGGAAAATTTTAAGTGGGCCTCCGCTGAATTATACAATAAATTCAAGTTTAGGGCAGTTCTTTTTCGAATCTGCAGAAAAATTTGGAAATCGATTATGTCAGGTAGAGAATTTAGGTATACACGATGCATTCAATTTAAATTAAAATGTTTTAGATCGACCCAAAATGTAATAAGAAAGAAACTTTCTCAAGCGTGAAACGAAGAAGCGTTAGAATAGCTTTAGGATTACGTAAAAAAGGCATCACCTCCAAAGATCTGATAGTCACATGTTCCACTGTTACTCTCGACACTGCAATTCCTATTCTAGCCTCTTTTTATTTGGGGGCTAAAGTAGCAAATTTAGATGTAACATTATCAAGGCGACAGATAAAACATCTACTATCTCTTGTATCTCCTAGCGTGATTTTCGTCGAAGAACCTTCTCTCTCACTAATTGAACAAAGTTTGGAAGATGCAAATATTAACGCAATGATTGTAGTTTTTGGAAAATCCATAAAATATGTCACTTTCTCTGATTTAGACAAACCACAAGAAAATGAAGAAGAATTTAAGCCCGTGATGGTGGATATATGTAATACAGCCCTCATATTCTTTAGCAGTGGTACAACAGAGCTTCCAAAGGCAATCTCTCATAGTCATTATAGTTTTTTACACAACTGTTATTCTTCATAGTAAGTGGTTTTTGTATTAAAAGAAAGATCACTACAAAAAAATAAATTTTAGCCAAACTTTCATAAAGGGAGATGCTATACTTTCTTTTACATCATTTTACTGGATATCAGGAATGTATATGCTGACTTTTTCTTTTATAGCAGGAGGTTATAGGATTATTAGTAACCATATCGATGATGGTGAAATAATTTTTAAAACTATTGAAAAATACAAAGTAAGTCACTTTAACCACGTGATTTTTCCAACGGCAAAATGATTGTAGGTTACACATTTATTTATGGCACCTATTTTAACTTACAAACTCACAAATTGCAAGAAATGGGATGCTTATGATACTTCTTCTTTGTACACGGTTTTGACTGGTGGTACACCAATAAGTCCTGTACAGTTCCAGAAACTTGCTACTATATTTAGACATTCTAATATAATTTTAACTTATGGATTAACAGAAACAGGTCTGATGTCTGCATACAATCCCCGAACAGATCAAAAATTTATAAACAACAAAATTGGTTCCTCTGGAAAATTATTACCTTGTATGACAGTTAAAGTAAGTCAGAGTGGTTAATTTAATGGAACTGTTACTAATAAGCTTTTAGATTGTCGATTTGAAAACTAAAGAAATCTTGGGCCCTAATCAAAAAGGCGAAATATATATCAAAACTCCTGCCTTGATGACAAAATATTACCACGCCGATACTTCTGACCTTCTTGATAAAGATGGATTTCTGAAAACTGGCGATGTTGGATATTACGATGAAGAAGAATGTTTTTACATAATAGATAGAGTGAAGGAGATGTTTAAATTTATGTCCTGGCACATAGTTCCTTCATCGATTGAAAATGTTTTACTCGAGTGCCCCGCTGTTGAAGAAGCGGCTGTTTTTGGTATTCCAAAAAGTGAAGAAGAAGGCGAAGTACCGGCAGCTTGCGTGGTTTTAAGAGAACATTTTAATGCTAGTAAAGAAGAAATTGCAGAGTTTGTAGCTGCCAGAGTATCTGATAGAGAAAAATTACGAGGAGGAGTATTTTTTCTAGACAAATTGTTAAGAACACCTAGTGGAAAACTGATGAGAAAAGAAATTAGAAAATCTGTCATTGATTCTTTATAGTTGTAAACCTTGTAGTGTAAATAAATGCATTTTTTTGTGGTTTTATTTGTTGTACAATTACAAGGTCGTGCCTACTCAAAGGAAAAAACGAAATTGCTACAGCGATGCAATAATTATAGATAATTACTTAAGTTCCTGTTCCTCTATTACAAAAATTATTTTTAATTATAATTTAACTTAAGAGATTCAGACACGCATACCCTTTAACACGAAATTATTTGAGCAGAACATTTCACTTCAAACATTCAGTTGACAAGAGCAAACGATGGCGGGAAAACTTCTGAAAGGTCCACCTTTAAAATATATAATAGATTTCACCATGGGTGAATTTTTTTTCAATAATGCTGAACATTTTAGTGATCGAACATGTCAGGTAAACACAAAATTTAGCAATTTCAAAGTTAATTTTTAATTTTTAGATCGATGCAACTATAGACGAGAGGGAATCTTATTTCAGCGTGAAACAGAGAAGTACTAGAGTAGCTTTAGAGCTACAAAAGCGGGGAATTACCTGCAAAGATGTAATAGTGTTGTGCACTAAAGTTACTCTTGATAACGTAATACCGATCCTGGCCTCGTTTTATCTGGGGGCTAAAGTGGCTAATCTTGACCCTTCATTATCAACAAGGCAAACTGTACATCTACTGTCTCTAGTAACTCCAAAAATCATTTTCGTTGAAGAAGCTTCTCTTCCCTTGATTGAAGAAAGTTTGAAACAAGCTGGTTTAAATGCAGATATTATAATTTTTGGAGAATCTAACAGCTACTCAACATTTTCCGAATTTGTGAAACCAAAAGCAAATGAAGAAAGTTTCAGACCAACGAAAGTCGATATGCAAGATATCGCTGTCATATTTTTTAGTAGCGGCACAACAGGATTACCAAAAGCAATTTGCCATAGCAACTTCAGTTTTTTAAATGTTGCACATTCTTTTCAGTAAGTACACATGTTAAAATAAATGTATTTTTTCCACTACTAGTAATAAACCGTCATATTTTGACACATGTAAGAATGCTGTGAAATTCCGTTTCTCGACCCACATGTAGAAACGGGTGAATAATTTTTCGTTATATACTACTAGTGAATAATGAATAAATTAACAATTTCTGAGAATCCTGTAATAACTGTAGATATAAAATTTAAA
>QDEB01132992.1:0-14810 GCA_004193795.1 Asbolus verrucosus | reverse complement strand
GTTTGTTTTTATTTAAGTTTGTAAAGCACATTTTTTAAACAATACCTGACTTTGCAGTAAACAATATAAATGACGTCAACCGTAATTTTGGCACAAATGTTTCAAGGTCATAATCCTTTAACGGGTGGATGAGTTATTAATCGACTTTTGCTAATAAATAATTTAAATCTCATTTCAATACTATAAAGACAGTTTATCGTGTAAATCTGGCTACACGTTCATATGATGTGTGCGAGCACACAACGTGACTCACACAGTTAAAATCATGGATTTGAAATGACGCACCAAATCGAGTCCTTTTCATACAAAAAATTTATTCTATAAAAGATTTTTTGATTCCTAATTTGGCGTCTTAGTTTACGAAATGGAATGAAATGTATAACAGGAGAGATGGTTTTATGTCTTCATTTTTTTTTTAAATCAAGATATAAAATTGTTATTAATAATAAATAGTGTGAGTCTATAAAATATCTGTTTAAAAGCATTTAAAAAAATACATCTTGGACGGTAATATTGCTTTTCTCATTCACCAACAGAAGTCGCTACTTCCTCTCTGCGAACCAAGCGCCACCTAGTAACCGAATGAGTACAGGATACTTATCCTGATCCTGGTGCGCACGTCTCAACGAAGTAATTGAGAAATATTTGAATAATTTGGCTGTTTTTATTATTTATTTTTCATTTCATTTGTTTTAACGCTGCTTTTGTTTTGAGTGGTGAAGTGATTTATAGTACCCCAGTGTTTGTTGGTTAGCTTGGTGAGTACAATGGACGTATTCCAGACATGATCGCAATTTCGAAGTTGAATTTGCAAATTAAATTGTTTATTATTATTCGAAATGTGTTGTTCACTAATCTAGATACAGATTGCCATAACACATTCATTTTTTTAAAATTTCATTCAGTTTCTTATTAAGGTGGTGTTGAAATCCAAAATGGCCTCTCCCCCATCATAATTATAAAAAATGGATAACCGACATTCGACCATAATTTTATTTTTATTAGTCTCAAGGTGATACAGGGTGGCCCAGTCAATAGCGAATCTAATGTATCAGATGGTTCCCAAAAATCTGTAGTTTCAAAAATTCCACAATTCTAGGTAAAAAATTTTCTTTACATGTTGTGTTCTTCCGGAAGTGACAGTCATATTCAAATTTTTACCATCCTCACATCTGCCCAAATTGAACCAATTTTCGTTTTTTTTCGCCAATTCGGATGTTTTTTAAAAACTTGCTGAAAATTCAACTTAAAAATATTCTCACTTTCGGACTTATTTTGTTGTTCTGAATCATAACTGGACCATAACTCTAATAAAAAAGAAACTCAAAATTCCACATAGTCACAAGGAAAATACAAATCGAAAGTATTAAAAACAAAAAATTGACCTTCACTTTCACCCCTTACCTAATGCGATTTTTCAAGTGCACTGCTGTAGAAATTTCAAAAAAATCATAAATAAATTAGGAAACTCAACACATAGGTCATGAGGTCATTATGTACCTTAGATGCCTACCTCGCATACATAGTTCAGGGCTAATTAAATTAAATTTCAGAATAAAGAAATTCAAGTATGGACAGCGAAAATACCGCCACTGAAATCCCACAAATAGATTTTTCTTCACTTTTCCTCGAAGAACCGTTTTACAGCCTAGAGCTAAATGATGACAGAACCGATAAAAGTCCGCCGACAAAACGAAAAATCAACATCACTGAAGAGGTGACCAACAAAAGAACCAGGAAACAGGTACAATTTTCTGTAAATTCGTACAGTTCCTCTTACAACTTTTTGTGCAGAACAAAGCCCAAGAACCAGACACAAACGGCAAGTTCGTCATAACAAAATGCAGCGTGGAGGAGCTGCACGTTTGCTTCCAGTGCAAGATAGTAAGCGGAAAACACTGCATTTCGCGGTATCTGTACCGATTATTTTTCAGAAACGTAAAATGTCCTACAACCTGCGGAAAGCCGACCTCGACAGCTACCTTTGTGGCGAAAACTGCTTAAACATCTTCACGATGGAGAACAGAGACCGCTACGAACTGAGCTGGTTACCGAGAATCAGTGTACGGAACTTCACCGGCCTCCCAACCGACCGCCTGTTCGTGAGACACTGCAGCGTCTGCCAGTCCACCAGCAACACCGACTACAGTCTCACTTGGCAAGGGATGGATTTCTGCAACGACGTCTGCTTACGTATTCGCTTCAGTCGTGTTTTTCCAGCACTGATAGCCCCGTTTCAGTGAAACGACAGCGCGAACTGGGCCCGGTGTGCTTGAATTGCACCACAGCGGTGTCCCTGGAGGCTCTCGGGCGATTCTCCGCCCGTTTCGGCGGGGACATTCGCCAGTTCTGCTCCAGCTCTTGCCTGATCCAACACAAGAACAAGTTCAAATCGTGCAGCTACTGTCTGCAGGACGTCTCGCGGAAATTTCTGCAGATTTTCAGCGGCTCGGAGCGATTCTGCAGCCAGCGCTGCGAAGACGACTTCCGTCGCCTCAAAAAAGGGCCGCCGGTGGCGAACGTTGAGGATGTCGCCTGCAGCGTTTGCCACCAAGTCGGGCCGTCTCTGCTCAAGTACGAGGCTTACGGGTCTCCGCCCAGCGATTTTTGCAGCGAAAAGTGCCTCGGGAATTATTTCGCGATGTACAACGTGGAGACTGCGAAGTGCTGCAATTGCTGCAAGTTTACTCCGAAAGAGTACCTCAAGCAGCATACCGTCTTTCACAAGTGTCTGTTGTACGTATTCTGCTCTCCCATCTGTCGGAATTTGTTCATTAACGACAACAGAGAGGTGGTGGACTGTCCGAGATGTGGCGTTAAAAAATTCACCCGAGACACCGTCAAGAAGTTTCAGAGTTTGGCGACGGTAGAAGCGTGCAGTTTGAATTGCTTGGGGCTCCTCCAACGCGACTTGTATTCGACCAAGTGAGAATCCGAAGCATTTGTTCAACATTTTTTTATATTTTCGAGTTTTTGTAGCTCGCTTTGCTTCTACTGTTACTGTTTCAAGCCTGAGATGTTTAGCTTTCCCACATCGGATGGTGGCAATCAGTACTTCTGCTCCATAGAGTGTTTGGACGCTTTCATCCACAACAAGGCCAACACAAATCCTCCAATTGTCACCGGTGATCAAGAGAATAGTTAGTATTCATATTACTGGAGCTTGTTCTCTGGTTAATTCTACATTTTTTGGTTGTATAAATTTATAGAAACCGAATCAGAAACAACTGTTCAAAACCCTCAAATGTTAAATAACGTGTTGATTACACCAAAACCAATCCTCGCTCAAGTAGATGCCTCCACCATGTGTCAAGTGAAGCAACATGATAAAGCCACTATGGTGAAAGAGGTCGAAACTTGCCAAAAGGCGATACAAACAGAAAAATTGTACATCCCTCTGTCGCTCCCCAAACGTCAAGGATTCGCTGCCACGAAGGTAACAGAGTTAAACAAATTTCACTTGTGTTAGAATTTTAATTGCAGCGGTTGGAATTGGACAAAATGGTTCAGTTACAAGAAGGCGATCTTGTCAAGTGGGCAAAAAATGGCAGCGAAGTTAATTACACTTTCGTTTCAAACGGGAAAAATAATGTTGGCAACAATCAGTTTTCGCACGAAGATTGGAAGTTTATCAGCCTGGAACAACTTGCGCGAAACCTTCAGGGGGACTATTTCAAGAGCGATTGTGTGGAGGTAAAAATTGTTCCGGAAATGTCCCAGCATGTTCTTTTTAAAAATGTTTTAGTGTCCACTCGGAGTAAACGCGTGGGGGTACTGGACAGCAATCAAAAGAGCTTCGCCGCCAATAACAGACCTCTTGGAACTAGATGTCGATGAGCTTAACGTCTCTTTAGGCCGATTTGTACAAGAGGTCAAGAGTCCTGATGGCACTGAGTACACCACGGACACCATTTACTATTTGTGTTTGGGGATCCAAAAATATCTCATTGATAATGGCCGCAACGACAACATTTTTCAAGATTCTGAGTACCAGTATTTCAATAGCTGCCTTGATAGGTTAACGAGTACATTTCAATTACCGCTCGAGCTTTCTTCGTTCAAAATCGAAGAAAACCACTTATGGGAGACCAGACAACTGGGGATTTATTCACCACGAGTGTTAACATTCACGTTAATATTTTTCTTCACTAAATATTTCAAATTGCTGGTAAGTTATTTGATGAGTCCAAAATTCGTTTTTTGATTTGTAACAATTCTAGACTGTCCATGGTCATATGGGACTCTCCATCAAACAAATAGCAGAACAATTTGTGGGTTCTGACGGTTACATTCCTGAAAAAATAACTATTAAGTTAGCGTTGTTTGAAATTAGTAAAATTATTCATTTTTATTGTGACGCTTGGCTGAAGAAGTTTTTCTTTTTAGATGATACTCGGTTTATTCTGAAAAGAAATACCGACATTCCCAAAAGATGTCCAATTCGAATTTGCCATTTTTATTTGACGAAATGGTGAGTTTAGGAAATGCGGTCGTTTCTGTGTAGCTGCTCTCCATTTCATGATCAATTTTTAGATATCCATGACTGAAAATAGAGCAATTTTTTTAACATTTCGTTAACAGCAGTTGTAATGTTCCAGCCCTTCAGATATAAAGTCGAGCCATCAACTTTTTTATTTGCGACCGGATGACCGGGCATCTGATGGTCCTTTTTGGTTTACAACGGCATCCCTTCCTGCAGAGACCCTGCAAAGAAGTCTTAATCTAGTTAAGATGGTTAAAGAAGTTAATGAAATGGACTACTTTTATTAACAGAACTAATTCTTTCACTTTTATTTATTTTTGTTTGTGTTTTTATCTCTGCTTTTTTTTACCGGTTTTTATGTAGCATATCTTTTGCATAAGAAAAATATAGCGCAATGAACATCTTTATTATAACGTGTGATCAAAAATAAAATAACTTCAGATACCATTTGATGCGACAATGTTTTGGTAGAGCTTGTGAGAGGTGATTTTCATTCTAATCTCATCTGTGCTGTAATATTACGTTGAAAGGTGAAACTGTCGACGACATGCTGGCAAAAAACATTGACAATTCCTTGTTCTTGTTCTTGTCAATAATGAGTGAAAGTGGCGTGTGAACAGAGGTAGTTAAAATCAACAAAAAAAGTGGTCAATTTTTTTTATATTAAAAATAAGAAGTAAAATTTCGGTCTGGATCTACTTCAAAAATTCTCAGTTCTGCAATATTGCAGATTTTTGGGAGTCCCAGAATAAGCGATAAGAAATGCAAGTTTTCATTACAGACAGGATTAAAAATACAAAAAAATTAATTACTATTATTACTTAAATGAAATGATTTAATTTAATCTGCTGAAAGCATAACTGATAATTGACAACAGGTGAAGACTGACAACCTAAAATACACATTTGCGAAAATTTGCATTAAAAAAGTGTTGCTTTGTAAAGCGGGCTAGATTTTGCTTATTCCCCTAATTAGCTAATTAAAAAAATGATTTTTTGTTAATCAAAATATGCTGTTGTTTTGCGGGACTCAAATCGAAAAAGAAACGATTTATTTTCTAAACATTTTTTGAATTACGATACAAATTTTTTTGAAACAGTGGTTCTAAAACACATCTACCAAACTTAAAAAAGTAAAAATTACTGAATGGTCCACCTTCTACTGACGTTTTGGCACCATTTGCTACGCGGATGAGTACCAGATGGACGTCTTTTTGGGCGCGTTTCAATATTTTTTGAAACAGAGTGTTTGAATAATTTATTCATTTCCGTTGGTTTCGCCTGTCATTTGTTTTAAGTAACAACGTGATTTTTAACAATCATCTGTTGGCTAACTCGGTGAGTATCCATGATTCACCACGATGTTCTCAAAGATGGACGTTTGCCGACATGGTTCCAAATCATGATTTTGAAATTCACTCTATTAGTCAAATTGTTTGTTCCTATCACGATCACGTCATCAAGTAGTTTAGGGTTTTTCGAGCCGCGTTCATTTGTTTTAATGAATAATCCGATTATCCGAGAAATCTACTTGCTGTAAGTTCGCTAGTAATAAAAAGTGGCGGCAAAACTTTGTTTAATTCAAAAAACAATCAAAATTATGTTAGGACCTGACTTTCAGAAATGAGCAGCAAAAACACCACCACTGAAACATCGCGAAAACATTTTTCTAATAACCAGCCACCAGATAACGAAAGAATCGATCAAGGTTCGCCAAAAAAAAGAAAAATCGTCATCAAACAAGGGGTGAAAAAAACCCAGAAAAAGGTATCTAACACCAGTCTATATAACTTTGTAAAGTTACAATTGCATTTTTATATATTTGTGTAGAATGAAACCGAAGCAAAAAGCGCAAAAGACAAATTCGTCATTACAAAATGCAGCATGAAAGAGGTGCAGACCTGCTGTCAGTGCAAAATGGTAAACGAAAAATGTCGCATCTCGTGGTGTTTGTAACGATTATTTTGCAGAAACGTAAAATTAGTTACAGCATGAGAAATGGCAACATTAACGGGCACCTTTGTAGCGAAAATTGCTTGAACAATTTCAAAGTGGAGAATAAAGACAGTTACGAACTGAACTGGTTCTCGAGAATCAAAGTGCGCACTTTAAGCGACCCTCTAGCCAGTCTTCTGTACGTGCGACACTGCAGCGTCTGCCACTCCTCCAGCAACACCAACTACAGTCTGACTTGGCAAGGGATGGATTTTTGCAGCGATATTTGTTTATGTATTTACCTCAGTTCTGTTCTTCCAGCATTAACGGTGGTATTTCAGTGCAGCACCAGCAGGAACTGGGTTCAGTGTGCTTATGCTGCATCAAAGCAGTGCCTCTGGAAGCTCTCGGGAAATTTTGCGCCCGGTTTGGTGGAGACATTCGCCCGTTCTGCTCCATTTCTTGCCTAATCCAGCACAGGAGGCGGTTCAACCCGTGTGCTTATTGTCTGCAAGACCTCTCGCGCAAGCCCCGCCATGTCTTGAAAGGTTCCGACCGATTCTGCACTCACCAATGCCTGCAGAGTTTTTCTTCCATCAAAGAAGGGCCACTCGTGGCGAATGTCGAGGCTATTGCCTGTCGCATTTGCCACCAAGTTGGGCAATTTCTTCTTAAATACGTATCCGACGGGTTTCCGCCCAGTGATTTTTGCAGCGAGAAGTGCTTCGAAGATTATTCTTCGAAATATAACGTCGACTCTGCGAAATGCTGCTATTGCCTCAAGTTTACCCCAAAACAATATCTTAAGCAATATACCGTTTTCCACAAATGTATGCTGTACATATTCTGCTCTGCCATCTGTCGGAATCTGTTCATTCACAACCATAACGACATGGTGCAGTGTTCCAGATGCAACATCAGGAAATTCAGCCGCGACACAGTCAAGAAGATTCAGAATTCTGCAACGACAGAAGCGTGCAGTTTAAGGTGCCTAGGGCTCCTCCAACGTAATTTACATTCAATGTGGTGAGAAATCGTTACACTTGTCGAGAAGATTTCGGCATTTGGTGTTTTTATAGCTCGCTCTGTAACTACTGCCAGTATTACAAGCCTCAAATGTTCAGTTTTCCGAAGAGTGATGGCAACAATCACTACTTTTGCTCCCTGGTGTGCTTGGAGGCTTTTACTCACAATGCAGGTAACACAAATATTCAAATTATTATCAAGATAAAGAGCGGAAGTGCATGCAACGCTTCTGCAGACATGACATACAATCCGCTCCGTCTTTAATCCTCCTTGCATTAATCAGATGAATTTACAGACACTGTCGATTCTCCAAACACTCCAATTACGTCTTGCGTTATGACGACTCCAAAACCAGCGGGCAGTCAAGTTGATACTTCCACCATGTGTCAAGTGAGACATGATAAAGGCACAATGGCAGAACTGGTCAAAACGTCCCATAAAATGGTACAGACAGAGGACTGGCAGCCTGGAAAACTTCACATCCCTATGTCGCTCTCCAAATGCGAAGCGTTCGATGGCGCAGAGGTAGTACAAACAACGTTCTTTCTCTTGTGTTGAAATTTAAATTTTGCTGCAGCTGGAATCGAAAGAAGCAATTCGGTTACAAAATGGCGATCTTCTCAACTTGGAAGGAACTGAAAATGAAATTAATTACATGTCAGTTCTAAGAGAGGAAGATAACGATGTTGGTGACAATCAGTTTTTGGCAAACGAGGAAAGTGCGAAGTTCTCAGATTTGGAACAACTGGTACAACCGGTACGGAATCTTCAGGAGGACCATTTCAGAAGCGATTGTGTGAAGGTAGAAATTGTTCGTGTCCCTCCGATGTACTCTTTAACTACATTTTAGAACTCATCTGGAGTAAATGATTGGGGATATTGGACAGCAATCAGAAACTCTACACCCGCAGTAACGGAGCTTTTGGGACTTGATGCTGATGAATTCAACGTCTCTTTAGGTCAATTTGTGCAAGAGGTCGGGAGTCCTCACGGCATGGAATACGCAATCGACACCATTTATTATTTGTGTTTGGGCCTTCAGAAATATCTCATGGAAATTGGGCGTAAAGACAACATTTTTCACGATTCTGAGTATCAGTATTTCCATAAATGTCTGGATAGGTTAGCAAGTACATTTCAAATACCGCCCGAGCTTTCTTCGTTCAAAGTGGAAGAAAACCATTTGTGGGAGACTAAACAACTGGGGACTTACTCGCCGCAAGTATTAACATTCACTCTAATATTTTTCTTCGCCAAATATTTCAAACTGCTGGTACATTGTTCGGAAAGTGCGAAATTTCGTTTTTGATTTTTGACAATTTTAGACTGTCCAGAACCATTTGGAGCTCTCCCTCAAACAAATCGCTGAAGAATTTATGGGTCGTGATTGCACCCCAGAAATGATAACCGTTAAGTTATCGTCATTTGGTACTTGTTTTGGTATTATTCCGATTTCATTTGTGACACTCAGCTAAAAGTGTCGGTTTTTAGATGGGATTCAGATGATTTTGAGAAGAAATGACGACGTCCAAATCAAATGTCCCGTTAGACTTTGCCGATTTTATTTGACGAAATGGTAAGTATTAAATGCAATCATCAAAATAATGCTGTTTTTGGTAATCAATGTTCTATTTCACTAATCGTAATGTTCCAGC
Organism: Asbolus verrucosus; assembly: GCA_004193795.1. Taxonomy (NCBI): domain Eukaryota; kingdom Metazoa; phylum Arthropoda; class Insecta; order Coleoptera; family Tenebrionidae; genus Asbolus; species Asbolus verrucosus. The sequence goes on along the minus strand of QDEB01132992.1, from coordinate 5,712 downwards.
CCTCCAGCTACAAAGTCGAACCATCAAGTTTTTTATTTACAACCGGACAAGTTGAAGGCCTCTGACGATGGTCCATTTTGGTTTACAACGGCCTCTTTACCAATAGAGACTCTACAAAGAAACCTTAACCTTGTTAGGATGGTTAAGGAGGTTAACGAATAATACAATTTTTTGTCAGAAATGATTACTTATACATTTTATTACCTTTACTTTTTTTCGAAATTATACTGCTTTATATGTTTGTTTAGTTTATTTTGGCAACATGACACTTTGAATTACTCTTTCCGATTTAATTTACTTTTGCTTAAATTAGTTCTGTTAACTTTTGAACACCAGGTATAAAGACAATTGAATTTTAACACATTTATGGGGTCAAGTCCCATCGCTGTTCTCCTAGAACCGAAAACTCTTTCAGGTTCACAATATCCAAAGGTGCTACATAAATATTGGAATTATTAATCTAATAAGAATCTAATAAGAAACCATATATCGACTGTTCCGAAATTAAAGCAAATCAGCAAGAGCTTGACATTTGTCGATGAATTTTGACATCCACAGCTGGCTTTAATTTCTCCATGTTCACCATTGTTCGAATTAATTTTGCAACCTTTTGATGCAAAAAAAAACTTGTTCCGGTAAGATTAATTAAATTTTTGACAAAATAAAAGCCCAATTAATGAAAAATAATGTATTATAGTGCACAATAGCGTTCTAAAAATACATTATAAATTGTATATAAAATAATATTTTAATAAATGTTTTCAGTCACTAGCACAGCATGTCAGTCAAAATTGACTAGTTTGGGAAAACCCTCTGTGGTGGCACTAATGCTAATAATTAACTGGAAGTAAAGACACTTTGGAGTGAAAATAATTCTTCGATAATCTCCCTACTCCCTATATACTACATCCTGAAGCTCGTTAGATATGTATAAATTGTGCTTCATAAAATTTAACAACATGATAAAATGCTTAATGTTTAAAACTTCATTACATCTGCTACTAATACCACTACTCTTGTTTAACAATTTTTAATTTGTCTACTAATTGAGTAAATATAATAAAAATACCGATTAGTGATAATAGACCCCGCCACAATCCGGACAAGTCACCCTTCTAGCGGGCGAGCTGCTGTGGATGGTCCTTTGTTGTTTCCTCTGCATGTATTCTTCGAATTCCAGCGCCTGCTTCGCAAACCACGTGTAAAAGTAATCGATCAGCTCCCTCAACCCCGCCTCGGTGAGATTATTCCCGACAAAGTACGCCCTGCTGACGAAATTGAACAGTTGAATCGCCCTCCTCGAGTAATCCAGAGCCAAAGTTGCAAAAACCGGCTGCTCGTAACTAGCGTCTTTGGTGGCCAGCCACTTCTGGTACTGCTCCTCGACCTTGTCGATGAGCTCCTGGAAGTGGCCGCCGACCATCGTGAACAACCTCAGGAGCTTATCGTGGCCGGGGAACATCTTATCGAGCTCCCGGAAACAACCGGGCGAATCCCCTATCAGCTTCATGACGATGTTGGCGACGGCATTGATGATCCTCTCTTTGACGCTCTCTTCGGTGTTGCCGAAGATCTTCAGGAGGCTGAAGGCCAGTCCCGCGATTTCCTGCGGGCTGACGCCCCTGAAGGACACCTGCAGGCGCGAGTTCATCACTCTGACTTCGCTCGGAGACGGTTCCGGGGCGTTGGGGAGCGCCGTCAAGAAGGTGGCGGCTTCGTTGTTGTCCATGCTTCCGAATTTGGCCATGTCGATGGAGACGCCGTTCAGTTTCACGTCCCCGTTATCGGCCGAGAATTTGACGTTGTTTTTGTTCATCTGTTTGTTCAGACGGGTTAAGGTGGCGAAGACCTCGTCCTTGTTTTGGATGTTCAGGATGGTTTTGATCACCTCGGCTTGTCCCCTCTGGACGTTGTCGCCGTTCTGCCGGATGGTCTCCTTCATCATTTTGTTGAACGTCTTCCTGTGGCGGTTGCTGCGCAACGAATCGTGATAATCCCTCAAAGTCCTCGCTTGAGTCTCTTCGATCATGGTGCCGGCCGTCCTGAAGTTGTAGACGGCGTGTCCGAAGAAGAGGATGGAAGAGCTGAGCTGCACTATCGTCAGCAGGGACGGCGCTTGATTCTCGTTCCACCACTGGTCGAAGACGTCGTAACCGGAATTGACGACGCTGATCCCGCTGGCCCCGATGTTGGCCACGTTTATGACGTTGACGGCGGCGGTGGCGCCCTAATCGAGAGCATTCATTTGGTACCTCTTGGGAAAAATTTGAAATTTGCGATTTCGAAGCACTTTACCTGGCCTATGTTGAACCCTCGCGCGGCCAACTGCGACACCGCCATGTTGGCACCGGCCCCCACGAACCCCAAAGAGCCGGCGACGATGTTCAAGTACGCCCCCCTCGCCTCGGAATTGACGAAACTGAGCGTCTGGAAGCGAAATCGTGAATCCGGGATTTTTTCGGGCCAAAACTCACCTCCCTGTGCCTGCTCCTGTCGTAGAGGGTGTAGGCGCTGCGGCCTATGGAGTAGAGGCCCACGCCGATGCCCGTGGCCCCCGCGGCGATCAAAGCGACGGGGGCGACGGTGACGGTGGGGATGGCGGCGGCTATGAAAATGCCGCCGGAGATGAGGCCCGCGGCCGTGTTGGCCACGTCGGCCCCCTGCAAGATTTTGGAATCGATGCCGCAGGCGGGCGACATGTGGCGCTCCAAAATGACGGCGCCGCTTTCGTCCGCCTGATAGCGGCCGTTTAGAGGGAGGATCATTTCGCATTCGGCCAGCTTGTTCCTGGTCAGGTAGGCGCTCCAGGTCTTGTAGACGCGGCCGCTGTCGTCGATGATGACGCGACAGGGGTTGGCGCTGTTCTTGCACTTGCGCAGCACGAAGAGCGGGATCGGGGTGAGGTCGGTGTTGGGGTTGTAGTCCGCGAATTTCTTCGAGCGTTTCTGCTTCTCGCTAGGAAGGGGCTCGGTGCAGTTGTAGATGAAGGAGATTATGATCCGGTCCTTCCACTTGGCGAAGACGTCTGCGAATTGAAATTCCGTCAAAACCCGGTCGAGTGGGTGCTCGTCTCGAGGAAATCGGTACGAAGGATGACGAAAATGCGGGAATTTTTAACCTGATACTTACTGTTCTGCTTAACGATTATTTGGAAAAGAAACTCGACTCTCTTCAGCTGTTTCTCGTTGTAACCTTTTTCGGATTGCGGGGGGCCGTACAATGCGTACCCGATTTTGCTCTTCAGGTGGTCGAACTCGAAATAATCGAAACTGTCATAGTCGCGGTCTCCGAGCAGGTCCAGCATGAGCTGTTGGTAATTGGTGGACCTAGATGTTGATCGACTTAAGAGATTTAGCGCGAGATTCGGAATCTTACCCGATGTCGTTGACGGATTCCTCGACCTCAGCTAGGTCTTTCTCTGTCTCGTTCTCCGTGACGAAAAACTCCTCGGCCTTCTTCAGGGTTTCTAGAAAATCTTTCTTGGACACTTTACTCTTCATGCAAGAAAACAGAGTGAAGGAGTTTTTGACAGGCACTATCAGTAAGGCAGCGCAGATTTTCGTTTCTACAAAATTGGCTAACGTCGACAGTTCGGTGCGGCTGCTTAAACCATCGATCAAGGCATCGTGATACTGCTCGTTTTCTATATCCCAACCCAACAGGAAGAACCTGTTGCCCACGATTTCCTTCACTTCGGGCCTTATCAAATTTTCGCCGAACAACTTGGCGAAGTTGTCACTTTTGTTGTGGAAATAAAGAAGCAGGATTTTTCTCTGCCAAAACAGAACGAATTAATTCCAGTCGGGGCTGTGGCTGTCAAAATATTACAGATTCCAGTGATGTGAAACAGGCCTCATTTATAGCGTCCTCCAGGCGGCATATATGAAACAATATCCCCCGATCATCGAAATTTTTCGAAAAATATTCTATAAAATCCAAGGCTGCGCAAATTTCCAGTTCTAAAATTGGCTCAGAGAGAGACAGGGATTGACAGACACTAGAATGAGATTACCTCTGAAATCTTTAGCATCATCAGAAGCCATATCTACATCCTGTTGAGCTTTCTCAGTTTCATTATCGGTTAAATAATCAGAATTGTATACAACTAAATAATTGGCATCAGACTGACAACATAGCCCCAGAGTGTCGTTATCATCTTCTGGACTTCTGTACCAGCAGTCGATGATTTGTTTGGATGTTGGTATCTCCAACTTTCGGTAAATTTCCATTTTAAGATCCCCTAAAGATTGTGAAAATTGAGCTAATAATGTGTGGATGTGAGGCAAATACACACCGACTGTGTCATAATAGGGTAAATGTATGGCAATTTCATAGTCTCCATAAATTATGTTCAATTGTAAATCATCCCCCTTTGAATCTGAGACTTCCATTGCGAATTTCCAACTAAAACTGATACGAAAACTGCACATAAAGCAGAGATTAAGATTTTTAAATTTTATACTGTACCGTGCGGGGAATCCCAAGTGATACGCCCCTAAAAAGAAATTATGACATAACCTTACCGACACATCTGTCAACAAGCGAACAGTGCACCCAACTTTACGGTTTGGCTGGAATACAATTTTTTTTTGTAAAGTGACGAATTTGTTGGTAAAAAAGTTTGGTCTTCAGAGATAATAAGTGTTGAGTAATAAAAGTTTTTGGAGCAAAATCCACGTCAACGTTGAGTGGGTTTTTAGCAACTTTAATCGTCAATGTTGGCAGCCATAGTTGGTGAAAAATCCATCAAACGGGAGGTTGGGTTAGCAACCATCAAAATGGTAAGTTTTCGGCGATTTTTTATATAAATACGTCACTCGCTTCCTGATGCCGCATCAAAATGGGTAGCTACAAAGCGATCCACGCCTGGAGCCCGAGATATTTCAAGCTTTTCAACGTTATGTCGGTAATCGACGCATTACATAAATATAACCTCCAAATTTTGACAGTTTCCAATATTTAACTTGAAAATGATTCCAGCCGACGACTCCGCCCCAAATATCGCCCGTAGAGGAACAGGAGAAGTACCTCCAAGACGCCTTGGGGGTGGTAAAAGCGCAAGCGTTCCACATGAAGAGGGCCCTGGATAAAAACAAGCTGATGGATGCACTGAAAAATGCAAGTGCCATGCTCGCCGAACTGCGAACGTCGCTGCTATCACCAAAGAGCTACTACGAACTTTGTTGGTAGCCTCAACCTCCGTCACAAACTAATTTAATGCGTCCCGTTGCAGATATGGCAATTACCGATGAGCTACGGCATCTAGAACTCTATCTTTTAGACGAATTTCAAAAAGGGCGAAAAGTCACGGATTTGTACGAATTAGTTCAATATGCCGGCAATATCGTGCCTAGACTGTACCTGTTGATCACCGTTGGTTTAGTTTATATCAAAACTAATTTCGCGCTGAGAAGAGATTTGTTGAAAGACTTGGTGGAGATGTGCAGAGGTATGTTAAGCACATTTCTGGCGAGTCACTGGGAGTGGTTTTGTAGGTGTCCAGCATCCCTTAAGGGGTTTATTTTTACGCAACTATCTCCTCCAGTGCACGAGAAATGTGCTACCGGATAGTCCAGACAGTGATACTGATGCACCTGAAGGAACCGTCAAGGACTCGGTTGATTTCGTTTTGATGAATTTTGCCGAAATGAACAAACTGTGGGTTCGGATGCAACATCAAGGTCATTCGAGGGAGAGACAGCACAGGGAAAG
>QDEB01132968.1:0-12653 GCA_004193795.1 Asbolus verrucosus | reverse complement strand
GTAATTATAGAAAATATGACGAATCTCTTTATTGAAAATATTCAAAGTAAAAAAAAATATGTTATTTATTAAGTAAAAAATTTTTTTAGTTTCAAATGTAAGATTTGCCCATTTGTCTCACTGAATGTTGAGGTATATCGGGCAGCTTAGTGGATCAAATACAAATTACAACAAGTAAAATTATTTTTTTTACATAAAGAACATTCATCATTATTGTTATCTTCTTTGGTGTTTCGTTCATATTGTCCACTCTCCATGTCTTTGGCATGTATTATGATTTTCAACATCAACTTTTTTTTGTTAAAAATGGGTTTAAAAGTTTAAAATTCTCAAATTCTTCTTTTTTGGGGGGTGTTAATAGTATCTACCATATTCTAATATTGGATGATTTATCATTGAAAAGTTAAAAAGTTACATAAAAAATGACCATTATACTTCGCCCATTATCTTCGAGGATGATAATGTTCTTCAGTATTAACACAGTTCACAATATGTATATGTTACCATTACAATGATAATTTTGTGTAATTTTTATCTTCACTAAAAAAACTTAAAGCTTTTTTTGTTTTAATTCTTTTGTAATAAATAAGTTTTATAAATATACTTAATGTTTTTCAGAATTATTACATAGTTTTTTAGATCAGTAAACAGTGAGCATTTCTATTTTTTCCAAATTCAATTATAAACTTGCCTATATAATTCAAATTGTCATTTCACATGAAAATGCGCGCAAAATAATGCGAGTGCGCTAACATTAGGTGCAGATTTTGCACCCAGATTAAATAAATTAAATCAACTTCGAAGATCCATACAAATCAAAGATCCACCGAATTTAAAGATCCACACGCTCCGACTTCCAGGCTTTCGTAAGCGAATTGTGTGACAATCACTGGACCTCAGATTTATATCCGAGAAAATTAAATTCAAATTCCCAGCAACCGTTGTTATCTGGTCATACATACATGCATAAAATCTTCACAACCTCGAGACTGACACCTGGTATATTGACAGAATTCGTTTTTCAAACGAGTCTTCCACGGAACGAATTTCGAGACAATTTAAACCAAGAACCGTCAGAAATGGTGTCATATTAAATTTATGTTCCTACCGACTGCGCCATGTTGCACCAGATAATTCATTTATTTGAAAATCCAATTCGGAACGCTGAAATAATAGAAACGAGAGCAGGGTTGGTTGAACTGGGTGTCAGCTCCGTGAACTTATTTCCGTATTGGTTCGTCTCTTTTTCATAAGACGAATTATTCCCTTTCGCGTTTCACGAAAATACCTCCGTGCACGTCACGGAATATTTGTGTAAACAATACGCGCACGTCCCGCCGAATACGTCCCTGAAATTGTTCAAGGACATTCCCGAATGCCCGCGGAACTGAAGCAATTTAGTTGGGAGACGAGCATTGACAGCGGTTGACCTGTAAGTTCGACTGGTCCGAGTTGCAAGCGACAAGACGGTCATGAATACTGATGCGGTTCCGGTTCAGTTACCCCTCATCATGTCTGCCAACTTACGACCACCGCAGCCCACTTCCGATTTGTAACTTTCCGGAAGCGTTGACGTATTGAACGTTTTGTTAAATTATTGTAACGGAAATCGGAGAACATGCTGAAAGATGGCCGGGCCCGGCCGTCGACGTTTTTATAAAAAACGTCGTGGCGGAGTCGCATGTCTTAAAGCATGAAAGGTATTGTGGGTTGCATACTTCTAAGGAGAACATTTGAGCCCCATAGAAACAAGCGGTTCTAATCGCTGAAATTAGACGCCGTGGCGGAAAAATATTCACGAAAACAACTTGGGGCGGCTGAACGAAAACTTTAAATTTGAGAGTCGCCAAGGTCGGAGCGTGGCATTAAAAGTTGGGCGGTGACTATTAAATTCTGCAATCCTGAAATCGAATAGGGTGGAGGAGCTTCAGAACGATCTGAATAGAAATATTCGAAGCATCTCGAAGGAAATAATAGAGGCGAGCTTTGAAGGATATTTGAACCGGCGCGTTTTTTCCTGCTTCTCGTAAACTACCTTATAACCAATTAAGTTTCGAGCTTTAAAATAGTTGATGAGAGTTCTGCAGTCGTTAAAAACTTCGGAATTATTATGCTACCGGGGAAACATCTGAAGAATCCCAATATAACGAGAAACACATTCGTCAGCTTAGATCGTCCTGAAAGCTCCCCTCGCTGACCGGAAATTACGGGTGGACTCTGCGGCAATTTATTTTTATATTCAGTTCGGTGGAAGTAAGTCGTTCTAAACTGTATTAAAACGCCTTCAGAATACACGCCGGCCAAAAAAATCTCCAAGATAAATACTCAAATACGCCGAAGCTTTCGAAATGGACGCGGTTATACATAAAAAGGTTTTAGGTACGTGTGAAGTGTAACAGAGTCGTCCTCATGACGGCCCAAAGGCGATTTTAACATCCCTACACGAGTACTGCATTAACGGAAGAAAGCCTATGGAAGTGGACCCGTTTCTATACCCAGTTTTATATGTACAAAGTACGTGTGAAACGACCTTAATTCCCACATCTCGAAGGCATATTTAAGCCCCGCCGCAACAACGCCTGTTGTTGGCCGGATTTGTTCATCCTGAATCACTAATTCGGTCGATAATGCTTTCCGATGGAAATTACCTCACCGGCTTTTATCAAACTCTTTCCAATTCGACAGAAATTTAGAACGCTCTGTATTACTTCCCACAAATGCAATCTACAATCTGTAGATGGTATATCAACTATTCAAGAATGAAAATTCACTCAACTTTTTCATTTCCAAAATAGCTGACATTCAGCAACCGTAAATTACTTCGGAAAATTAATTATTTGTTAGGAACTGGCGAAAAATGTAGTTTTCTCCAGATAGAAGCAATACCAACTTGTGGAAATTTTATTTTTGTCTTAAAAAAAGAAGGAAAAGCAGATTTTGTTTGCTCCAGATGTAGTCTCACCGAATATCCGCTTGTGCATACATTTGAGCATCATACTACTGTTAGAAGTTTACAACTGTCAAGAGCTTTCATCCATGAGGCCTAAAACATCGATCCAAATTCAAAAGCTAATCCAGAATTTCAGTTAATTCACACACAAACCAAAAGTTTGTTTTTGTTTCTCTAAAATAGAGGGAGCTGATGATGAAATCTACCAGGTTGACCGGTGCGGCGGTGCAGTAACATCCGAGGAGAAGTGAGTGGCGACAAATTCAACCCCCGGCTGGTAAAATTATTCGCCAGAATGCTGAAACATTATTTCTTGCTGTAATACTGTTTGCAGTAATTGCATTGGCATAATTTTGCCTTCAGTACCTGTCACCTCTTTCCATAATTTCGCTGACCAACGTTTCTGTCATTTCAACATTTCAGCCGTCATTTATGCAATGCAGTAGCTTAATTATTGCAACATGTAAGGCTCAACATCATATATACAGCGTTATTCACGAGTGATAATGAGCAAATGCAACCCATAATACATCTGCAGAGTCAACGTTGATATTTATTTCTTGGTTTAAAAAACATGAAAGTTAATTTTTTAATGTGGTATCAGCAATGATTGTATAAACGCGCAGGGGCAGAAGCATTTGTCTTAACTCGCCCTAAATTAGAATCATATCTGTTCTCTCATTATTTGAATACATTTTGGAATTTTGGTCAATATCAGTTGTGACAAATAAAATCTAAAATATCTACGTTAACTTTGGAAATGTATTGTGAGTTGCATTTGCATTTTGTCAGGCTCATTATCACTCGTGAATAACGCTGTATATAATTACCATTCTATCAGATTTTGCGGATAAAGAAGAGTCCCTTCTGGAAAGCTTGATGCAAATAAAACTCTCCTTTAACAGAATTTTTTACTTATTTTCATTTGAGTGCAATTCAACACTAATTTCGTGATCCACGGACCTGGCGGACAGCGATTATTTTTTCTATGATTTGCGTGGATGTAAACTAACCAGTTGCAATAATGCTACCGCCCTGTTTTACTCAATTTGTTTGGAAGTCTGTCTTTCAAGAAGGATCACGAGGGTAACCTTTTTTTGTTTTCGCTTAAAAATCGCTCGGGGTCACGTAAAGATGGGTTTTTATGAAACTATGAGGCGTCAGTGTACGGAAATTTGTATTATTCGCGTTTTTCATCGTTTTTATTTCAATGTAATATCTGGAGCGTGAATTTAAAGATAGATTACTTTTTTGGAAAAAAGGAGGAAAAATCCTCCGAGCATATAAACAGCTGTTTACAGTTGTTTTATAAAACCGTCTTAGTGCCTCGCCAAAAGAAATTTACATTATTCAATCTGCTAACGTTTCAGACGAAACATTCGCGTATATTTCAACTTTATACTTGATTTGTAACAGAGCACACGCCTGAAAATCCTTTGTCGCTGCAGCAGTCGAGGATTGTTTTCATCGGATACGAAAATTTAAACGGCATGAAACGCGCATTAATCATCGAAAGTTCGCGTGTGGATAAATACCATTTTAGCGTAGCAATAAACAAAATGATAAATTATTCGGAGCGGGTCGAGCCGAGTTGCATCGCAACACTTTCGTTTCGTGTGCAATGGCCGTCGACGGCGTCCAATAACGAGTCGGTTACTTCTCCAGCTTTATGAACGAGGCAAAATGAAATACAAACATCGCCCGACGTCGCGGATATTTCCTCAATAAATGAGAACGTTTGCCGGCATATCGGTAATGTGTGTGTACGCGGGGAGATAGAGAGGGATGATGGCGGGCTGTCAAGACTGCGCCAGGACATTACTCAACGAGAGCATTAAAATAAAAAAGTGCAAGAAACTTTTGAAGCCACCAAATGGATTTCGGAGAAGAGAGGGATTCTGTGTCTGGAACGGCTGCAAAAACTGCTGACTCGGTTTTATTTTTTCCCTCCCTATTATTGCGTTCAACATTTTCTGATTTAACCCTGTTTTAGCGGAGCGCGTTTTTCTCGCACGGTCACCTGTCTCTCGCGCCCCCACACTTAGCCGCTCGCTCGAGAATGTGCTCTTAAGGGAACGAATTAAGCAAGTTCTTCATGCGAAAACAAATCTGCTGCAGATGAACAAAATACGACCTCCGGCGTTGTAAAGGCGATTGTAGTACATGAACCCATCCGACTGATCTTCCTGTCGACGATTTTAACCAAGGACTAACATTGTTAGCGTTGTAAAAGTGTAGTCCATCTGGCCCATTTTCATTTGGAAGATTCTGAACACATTAGTCCAAAGTATTTTGTAAAAGTGAAGAATAACCAACCCTTGCGTCAGCGATTTATTTATATTAGTCTGTAGCATTGTAAAGACAGTGCGCATCTCACTAACTTTGCTATTGGCGATTGTAAGTACGTTAGCATCCTGAAAATATTGCCCTTTTAAATTTTCCTGTCGACCGTCTAAGTGCTAGCTCACGTTTCTATAGGCGATTCTAAATATATTAGTCATTTCGTAAGCACCAAATCCATAAAGTCATTCTTACTGTTGGCCATTGTAATTACATTGGCCAACAGCATTGTAAAAAAATATAGTTTTTCGATTGAAAATTTTTAAGATTTTCTAAAAATAATTAATTTTTTCCACTACTAGTAATAAACTATTTTGACACATGTAAGAATGCTGTGAAATTCCGTTTTCTCCACCTACATGTAGAAACGGGTGAATAATTTTTTATTATAAACTACTAGTGAATAATGAATATATTAACAATTTCTGAGAATCCTGTGATAATTGTGGATATAAAATTTAAATAGTAGTATTCAGTACAATCAAGAGATTTTATTTCGTAGTACTTACGTATTAAAATCGTTGTTTAAAGAAACAAATTTTTAATTTCAAGATGTGGGATATATGAATTATTCCGTTTTCGCGGCATGTCAAATCTGTCACTTGCAAAGTTCAAAATATCCTCTCCTTCTCATGCCAGAAGGCATGTTTCTCCCAGATTTTTTGCTTTCACACATTATAAAAGCACTAAGTAATGGAAAGATTGAGCTTGATAAATTTTACAATATTTATCTGTCATTCATAAAACAAAAGAATCCATTTGAAATGCAGGCTACCTACTCGTACTACTCGATTTTTGTGACGATGTTTTGGCTCTCAATAAAATAGAAGAAAAAAATGATTTGCGTTACTAGTAGTGGAAAAAATAGTACATAAACCACGGTAGAGAAGACTATTATAGCTGAGGCACCAAGATTAAATCCCGAGCCGCGGCGAGGGATTTAAGGTGCCGAAGCTTCATAACATATTATTACTTTCAGCCATTTAATTACTCTCTAGCCTTGTAAAGACATTAGGCTCATTCCCTGTGGACGATTTGAAATGCATTAGCCAGTAGCACTGGAAATGTACATTCCACCTGACTATTATATCTATGATTTTAAGTACATTAACCAATAGCATTGTAGGCATAAAGATGGACTACCTAGCACTGTAAATTTTTGTAACTAATTTTCCTAGAGAAGATTTTGAATATATTAGCCAATAGTATTTTGCAAAAATGAAGCCCAAGTAACTAATCTCACTGTCAATGATGTAATTATATTACCCATGAGGCTAATTTTCCTATTCAAGATTTTGAGTTGGTCCCTAGTATCAACCTACTGTCGGCGACTGAAAATATATCAATCAATAACACTATTTGACTAATTTTTCTACTAAATTTTGAAACCAATTTTGTAAAAATGAAGCACATCTTACTGTTTGCTATTTGATTATATTAACTAATAACATCGTAGAAACAGTCTATCGGTCAATACTCCTATCAACAAATGGAAACAGATTAGCCAATATCATTGTGAAAACATAGTCCACCCGGCCAATTTTGCTACCAACGATTTGGACATTAACCAAAGCTTAAACATCGCTATCGTCAGTTGTAAATACAATTTGTGTTTACAATAGCATTGTAAACACAAAGCGCGTCCTGTTAATAAATTAGTGATTCTAATTGAAGTTGTTTCATATTGAAGTTGATAGTTGAAGTGATGGAGGGTTTTAAGTCTCTCTTTTCTCTCTCTTTCCTTTTTTTATGCTTCATAATATGGAATGTATTTTAAATGTTTGAAGTTTAAAGATATAAATTTATCGGAAGTGCCGTGGCATTTATTTGCACAATGCAGTAAATCCTCTGGGGAATATAATTAATAATTGCTATCAAGACATAATGCAACAACAGTTTAAGTTCCCTTTCCGGCTAATATCGCGCAAGGGAATGAAATTAATTTTATGACGTTACTGGATGTTTTTATTTTTGTTTGTGTACGAAATTTCGCTCGTGTTTCTCTTAATAAAATCAGTCCGAACTAGAACGATTCAATTTGTGTAAAATCGAATATCAATTTGCATGGCAATGTTTCAGTAACTAGTTCTGGTTCTGCTTAAGTTAAAAGAGTCTGCGAGGAGCAACAGAGTTCCCGGTGAAATTCAATAAAACAGCTTGTTCGTTACGTAAGAGGGCTGGATCAACCTCCGGCCAATTAATTACCAAATCGAAAAATTTGCATTCCAAATGTATAAACGCTTTATTAAATATCCACCGAGTGAAATTTATTCCATATTGTAATTTAATTAAATAAAACTAATAATATATTCATAATGGGGCCGATCGGAATGGATTTAATCCACAATTATAAATTATGAAAGCTTCAATAATGGATTCATAGAAATGCGAAGAGCGCTATCGGCTGCTGAAAACCCACGACCAGAGGAGGAACACGCGCTGAAAACACGAAATCATTTCACTTGTATCTGTGACAGGATATTTTTTCAGTCTGAAAGGGAGATAATCATCATCAACGAGGCTATCACAGTATTGAAAGTTACTGACACGAGTGTACATTGCAAAGTGAATTGACCTGCACTACACAATGCAGCATGGATGGCTGCCGTCTGACATGTGTCATGTCATGAAAGTCATCAGTCATCACACCTCTAATTACAGGTTTATAACCTGAAAGCGGCTGAAACCGTTTCAGCGCTTTTAGCAAATTATGAAACACATTATCAGGTGCGATGCCGTACGCAATTTTTATCAAGAGCCGAACTGAAAATTCTCCTGAAATTTTTCAGGCGCCGCGCGAGAGAGAGTCACAAGTTGCATTAAAGTTTCAGCACCCGCTGCAAACGGAACGGCCATTCGGGCGGTATTTATGTCCGAGCAGAAGTAAATGTAATTGTTGCAACACACAACTAAATTTAACTTATTTAAGAAGCCATTAAAATTTACACCGTTAATTTGCTAATGGCGCTTCCGCACGATGCAACCGATATCTTTGTTTAATTGAAACCGAGATAATAATTAACGGTGCATTGATCCAACTTGAATAAACAATTTCCCAACATTGTTGTTGCAGATGTTAACATGGTGGCGGAACCCAAGCCTCATCAGACAGGAAGGAAAAGACAAAACGTTGCCAAAACCGGAAACGACTGGTAAGTTGTTGCGATTGCGAATTCGGAAGCTCAAGTGGTCTTACTTCAGAGCAAAGATCTGGGAATGGTGAGGGTCAGTATGTGCAGCTCAGTCACCGCCGTAATAATATTGATTGTACTGCAGGAGAACTTAATTTCATTAAGCCATGGCTTGATGCACGATATTAGAAGGTTCATGGGCGTAGCCGAGTAGTGTCAGGGGAGAGGTTGGGTTGCAATTTATCGGTACAATTTGCTAAAAATTCCAAAATGAAACCCGGCGCATCCGCCAGAATTTTATTCCGAATTCTGATGCGAAAAATTTGAGTCGTGAAGGCGCGTTTGGAAATTAAAAATTGGGGGAAATGAAGCATGCTTGTTACACTCGTTAGGCCTCTAAGCAACCATTTATGCCGTTCCAGCGTATTAATTTTTGGCACTTGGTGGAAGCGTTAGAAAATGACGGATGCGTGCCTCATTTTTCACAATTGTTATTTCACAATTTTTACGGTTTTTTTTAGAACGTGAACAAGAAATAAATGTACGTTTCACTTTCAAGGACAAAACCGCTGATTCAAGGATCTAACTGGCGCTTGTTTAATCAACTGCAGAAATATTTACCTTCGGCTCTTATTTCTTCCTTAAACACACCTCTTTAGTTACTTCTCTAATTTGGTTGTAATGACTAACATTCTGATTTGTTGAGAAAAGTGAATTATCCAGACGTGCTGAAAACAAATTTCCAGAAAGCTTTCCGAAGTTGCTTTTATTTTGACTGCTTTGATTATCATGGTTCTTTCGCACATTTGTTTACATTATACATTTTTGGTTAATTAAATTCGGTTATTGATGGTTTTATGTGTATGCTAAATAAAGAAAAAAGCTTCATTAACTCATTGTTAACATTATTACATTGCTGGGAACATGCAATCAGTTGTACATAAATGAGGAAAATGAATTCAAAACATTCTCCATTCTTTATATAACTTTATGTAAATTGTTCGTCGGCGGTTAGCAATGTATGTTGGCTAAAACGTGATAAACTGAAGACATTAAACGATATTTTTTTACAACGTGATGACTTGAACTAATTTTTAGTGCTAATTTAACACACGAAATATTTTCATCCAGATATAAATCATTGCAACAACGGCAATAGATGCTTCACACCGCTAATATCCTAATTGTTCCCAAAATCCTGCTTCTTGCGTGTTATTTCACGTTTTTCGACCCATTAAACGCCACACTTTTGGCTCTGGTCCAAAATGTCAGTTTTATTCGACGAAAAAAGCAAAGAATGGCAGAAGTTTGATAAGTAACTTAATCTGTCTTACTTTCATTTGTTCTCGCGACATTTTCACATAAACGAGATTTCCAACTGTGAAAAATAGGCTGAATTTGAGTACAGAACCTGCACTTGGGTAAAAATACCCACATTGTAATACAACATTATTTTAAATGAATCATTTAACCCACTGTCATTCTGGCTATCATCGCCATCAATATGACATGTTTTAGTGATGTCGCATTACTTGCCAAAATATTATTTTATATTTGGTATCTGACCGCCACTTTCAAAGTCAGCCATCAAACGTGTGTGACAGTTTGTTTGGGTCTGTAGACCCAGATCGTAATTTTCACTGAAATTGGACGACTGTCTCAAGAAATATATTTTTGACATCTTACACCATGATTTCCATTTTTAAATAGCAAGTTTTATCAAAAAAGAGCGACCTTGACTTTGCCCGAAACTATTAAAACACATTCAGATGTACTTCGGAGACCTCAAAAGTTATGGTTTAAAAGATTTTAGAACTTAACTTTGTGAGTAGTATGGTTTACGTCTGGATCTTTAAATCAAGTTGCAGCGAAATTGGTGTTAGCAGTCATGACAATTCATTTTCTAAGCTAACTTTTAATTTGAGTACATCAGATTTTAGATTAGCTAGGATCAGATTAAATTAGAATGAAAAATGTTGAAAATTTGTGAAGAGGACTCATTAGCTCAACATTTGGAATACTTTTTTTTTATTTTCTTGCCAAATCAATTCGGTGTGCATGGAAGTAAAGATTTTAAAATTTAGGGCGATCTCAAAATTTGCTCACGTTATCTTATCATGTAATTCCATACAAGTCGTTAAATTATTTTTGAGACAGTTCTTACTATATTTTGGAAATTTAACTGCGAAATACGCATGCGCAGAAAGAAAAAACTTGAATCCTCAATCTCTGATGCCGTTATCTTAAATACTGTAAACATAACATCGTGTCATTGTTGTACTGCATATAACTGTTATTACATTTTTATAATTGTTCAATTTGAAATGGCAGAAGAAACGTAAAATCTATGAAATAAAACACAATATTTAATGATTCTTGGCACTAATATCACTTCCACAGGGTACCGAAAATCAACCGACAGGTGGAATTTGGAAATGTACGTATTCAGTAGAATCACACGATTATCCACTCTGTGAATTAGCTATTTTCTCATTAATTAATCTTGTTTACATTTTAATGTGAATATCACGTGCGAGAAACTATTTTCAGGTATTAATTTGATATGTAGATATAGAAAGTAACATTCTATACCAATTCGAATTTAATAAAGATCAACATCAATTGTCAAAAATGTTGTAATTTTTGTCACCCTTCTGTTTGGTTGCTCTTGTTGACCGAATTTGATTAAACATGGTCTCCAATCTGGAATTGTCACACCTTCCACATCGGAGAGTGTGATAATACATTGAGTCAACATATGGATAGTAAATATAAAAGTTCAACACAGAGTAACTTGATATACCTAATTCACCATTCGGTAATTTGAAAAGACTTTTTTATCGAAGCTAAGGAGCTCAATATCAATAATTTTTGATTAAAATCGCGAATTTGGATGAAATTTGATTAGGTTATAAGTCAGACATGATAACTTGCTTTGCAATTGGTTGATTTCGATGAAATGTGGTATGTGGTCGAAGAATTCCACTTTGATTGATACAAATGTGTACAAATTCTGAACTTTCCAACCATGTTCTGTTAGAATGAAATTTGTTCCAACTTAACAAAAACCACAGATCAACTTATCCTGAGATTCTGGCAATTAACAGACAGGACCGCCTGAAATTGTCCGAATGTGCGAAATATGCAAAAAACAATGTACGTTGAACATGCCTAATTGGTTTAATCCTGACGGACAATGAAAGTCGTGTCGAAAGTACGTGCTGTGCATGCAGCTCCTCACTTATCATGGCGACGTATCAGAGGGAGGTATTTGCAATAAAGTGCGGACTTTCGTCGGGATTCGGAGGTAAATTTGAACGTTAATCGCCGGGTGTGAGAGTATAGTCGGTAGTATAACAGAGCATTTCGGCAGACCGTTCATTATTTTCAATCAAAACAAATGGTTTTCGGGTGCGATATGTAAATTTGCACCGAAAATAAGAAGGAAGGCTTAAACGATACCTTAGCGTGTCGAGACGGGCCGCAGCAGCGCACCACGCCAAATCCCCCGTTAAGACCGGAATCAGGAATGCTAAAATGCCCTAAATGGGGGTCGAAATGGAATATTTGATTTCTAATTTGGCGGTCGCTTCTGCCTCGAGATTCCTACCTCGAAATTACAGAGTATGCCAACCCAATTTGTAATCGAGTCGCCGCCCAAAAACCTATCCTACATAAAAATCAATTACGATCTTCTTACCAGAATCGGCGATGAACCTCATAAAACACCGAAAATGTAAAACTGAGAACTCTATTTGGCGGTGCAGGGTGTCACTTGGCGTTTCAATTGTGCCGGATTCAGACATTCCTTTACGCCTTCAGAATTCATCCACAAATTTAAAGTACAACTGACCACGCAGCTGACAAGTCCGGTAACAATTTTTTCAAATTTTTACCTTGTCACCTTCAATAATTGTAATAGCAAAATATGAAAATGTTAACTCATTCGTAAACATTTTATTTTTGCCTGGAATTACTGCAGAAGTGAAATGTGTATATTTTTCAGTGTTTCTTCCAAGTTTTTCTTTAAATTTTATTCCCTAACTTTCTCCCATTAGCGAGGAGCGCTATTGATCTTGTCCATGTTCCTCGCTCGCTCGTCCTCTAGGGCATCACGTCGATAGCGTGAGAACGCTTTGACCTATCGAGTTCAAATTTTGTGTACGGATTTTTTGTCAGCTTCGTAGATCTAAGTTCGTTAATGGACAATATAGCTCAAAGGGTTGTGGGGG